>JABXJD010001967.1:0-65995 GCA_013375575.1 Percina caprodes
GCTTGTCAGCAGAGTTCTCGGTACATGTATCAAATATCATTTAGTTTCCCAGCATTAGGGTGTGTGAGCTGAGAGAGAGAGAGAGAGAGAGAGAGAGAGAAAAGTTGAATTTGCTAAAAAAGCTACATTTTAGTCTAGTCTTCTCTTTGGTTGATATCGTCACACGTTTATCAATGGATAAATGTTAACAGACATATATAGCCATAACTCTTTATTTACAAAAAAACTGCAAGGGACAGATGATCACATCTCCTATAAAAATAGTCACACATCTCCATAAAAATATTCCTCACATTGCTTTAAATCTCCTCAAATTACAGAATTCCCGACCACAGCACAAGTCCTGCTGGGTCAGGGCTGGGTTCTAGGACATGTGGACTGGGTGGGACCGTCAGAAACAGCCTGGCCACTGTCTGGAGGTACTTTTCACCCCGGAAGCGCTGTCAGGCAGATCAACACATTAGCAGGCGTTGTCACCATTGTCAGGTTCAGGACACTTTAACTTATTAAATCAAAGACGGTCAAGCAAGAAAAAGAGACTCAGACGGTAGTGAACAGTTTATAGACTTTTGCCGCAAAAGGGAAGAGCAGATAAGAGCAGCCTTTCTCTAGCACTGCCTTAAATGATCTACAACATTCTCTCTGTGGCTCAGTCGTTTTATTCACACATACACAAGGGTGAGGAAAACAGACATTGGATTGAGGTTATCTTCATTATGCTACAAAGTGTTAGTTTCGAGGTGCAGGCAGTTTGCATGCCTGGAACAACATGTTCTTTGGGTGCCCTTGAAACTGACACTCCACTACTTCTGTGTTAACTAGCAGACAAACAGTTGTTAAGTGTACACATAATAAGCATGAATAACACTACTTTAAGAAATAAAAGACTTTATCAAAATGAATTCTCTATCAACCATGGTGATGGCTGTTGATTCGAGCAAGAACAATCTTTGCTGAGTTTTGTTGGCGGCCATGATGTCGTGGCCCTCCTCCGCACAGGGATTGGGAAAAGTTTGATTTTCCAGCTCGGTCAGTTGATGGTGAACGTGTTGGCCAAGGCGAAGCTAGCGATGCTAAGCTGACGTCCGACCAACTGTTAGTGATTGGTTATGGCAGATCCAGAGTGGCTCTGGGGAGATCCAATAGTTTTAACCTTCAACAGAGGACTCGCCTTCAAAAAGTTAACACTTGTCAATGGAGAGAGGTCAGACTCTCATGAAATGTACCAGAGTGTGGGACCGGACTAACAGCTTACAGCATTGCGTGTATATGTCTCTGTCTTCGTTCAAATCATGTTATAAAGTGACCAAGACATATGATTTCCTCGGTTTCCTGTGTTGAGTTATTGTTTTGGTTTTGATTTCCTGTTTTATTTTGAAAGTGCTCTGTTCTCCCTTGTGTTGTCTTGTTGTACCTCCTGTTGTATATTTTCCCACCTCAGTGAGTCCTGTATTCTGCGTTCCTGTTGTTTTCCTGGATTTTGACCATTGTCTGCCGTTTTTGGACACTGTTGCCTGTGTGATTATTAGCTTACTAATAAAACCATTGCATTTACGTACCTGAGTTGTGTATCTGTGGGTCCATTTTCCTGTGTGCGTGATAAACCCTTGACATACTGTGAGCAAACCCTTAATAATTGCTGGAGCCTAACACTGTAAGGACTTAGAATGACCAGGTCATCAGCATAAATCTAATGATTTACAGTGTCTCCAATGCAACAGCCCGTCTTCCACTCATTCATTGGCCTTGGGCGATCATCCCTATAAACATTAAAGCTGTAGTGTGTAATTTCTGCCGCCCCACGAGGAATTCTAAGTAATAACAAAACTGTCGGTGAGTCCACATGATACAAGCCTCATAGCCAAGGAGGACACGGAGGATAGAAAAACCATGAACTCTTATGATAATAATAATGTATCCTTTATTAGTCCCTCAAGGAAATTACAATTTACACTCTGTTATTAGACACATTACACGCACACATGTGGAGAGATGTCAGAGTGAGTCATAGTTAATATAGTCATTATCTTCACTTCTGCACAGGAAAGTCACCGGACGCCACAACCTCCTGAACATAGCCATAATGAAAAATATAGAGAGTTGTGTGGAGTTTATAGTTCTTATTAGCTTTATAGCAACTCATTTGGCAATGACTTGAACGTGGACGTTCATTAATATTCCAAAGTTACGCACTAAAGCTTTAAACAACATAGGAAACAGAATTCCCCCTGGCTGAACTCCATTGTTTACATGATGAGGTTGACGGTGCATTGCCCCATTTAACCTGCATTGTCTGATTGGCATACCAACAAAAAAAAGATATTCTAATTGTATACCTTGGGACACCATCATTTCATAAATCTGTTTTTATGATGAATGCCTTGGATGCATCAATAAAACACACAATAACAGTGGAATTTTGGCTTCTGTATTTGGCAACAATTTCTGATTTCTTACTTTTACAGAAATACTTTTAAATCCAAAATTGGTTATCAGTCCTTGTAAGTAAATATTTTTTCCAGCACGTGGGAAAGAATACTTTCATGGGCTATCAATGCTATATAGCTAATCAGCTGTATCCTTAATGGTAGGTACTAATACTACAGACACAATAAAATCAGGTAGGACACCACAAACTGGACAGCAAAGACACAACATGTTCTGCAGTGATGCATTCTATAACTCGAGCCTTGTTATCCAGCATCATATGTATCATTAGCCCTGACCATGTCCTCTGGGAGGTCAACATTATCAACTAATAACGATACATCTTGATATTATTTTAAAAAAGTTGAAATGTATTAATAAATTCTATTTGACCTACATAATCAAAGTGTGAATCAGCTTCTATTCCAGTTATATTGAGTCAGACGTCTAATTTATGAGTACCGCAGCAGAGTGAAATAAGCTAGTTAAATAAACTGCTTTAATACCATTGGTTTGCTTGGCGTAAAGCCAGGAGCAGTTCTGAGAGGAGTGTCGTTCCTACACAGGTGTACATGATTCAGCCAACATTATTAATATTATAATCTGATTTTCAGCCTTCTTCTTACCTTCCGTGAACATAGGATGAACGTATCAAACATGTTTTTTTTTAAATGTAGAGTATATCTACTAAAAACAGGTTGTATTGTTGTTAGAGTTACATTTGAAGAGTGTTTGGTTTATTTTTCCAGATTAATATGACAGACCTTTTTTATGATCTTTTATTTCCTGGTGTTAAATAAAGGTCTGTCTGTCTTTTTGCCTTTACACATGGCAACCTGATCGGTCAGTGTTTGTAGAGGGAAGCAGCAACACTACAACAGCAAACTACAACATAAATGTAATAGTAGGGGTGGTATTACATGAATTTGAGAGAAAAAAATGAAATAGATCTGAAAAATTATATTACTTGTCAGTTCCGGAGATGAATGATGAGGGTCATAATTAATTCAAATTTAACCCTAACCCTAGCTAACTCATCCTTTATATTCTCCATTTATTCTTTGACAAAGAACTTCACATCTTATTAGCAGAGGTGGGGAGGAATCGCATTACTTGACTCAAATCTGACTCGGGTCCCAAATTTCAGGACTTACGAGGACAGACTCGACTTTTTATTAATGCCATTTGCGGCCTTCAAGAACAGCAGTGTCGGCAGCTCAGAAATCACAGATACAGCCACCACAACATCTAACTTTACCCGTCACCATACCCAGAAAGAAAAATGTGTCTTTTAGCTAATTAATCGGCTGGTTAAAACTGATTTAAATGAGGAAACTGGGGTAGATCTTCAGAATTGTGTTTGACTTGTCACATGCTTGACTTATATCATTGACTCAACTTGCCTGATTTTCACCACAGTGACACAGAGACTGTCTAGCGACTCGAAGGTTAATACTAGAAGGTGCGCGGGCACGTCAGGCATGTTTTACTGTCATTACTTAAGGGAGTTCCTTATGGGGGTGGCAAAAACTACGTACTATAGCTTTCATTTGGTTTCAGTAACACTTAAGGACAAATAACAGCACCTTGGTTAGGTGACATGACGTTGGTTAGGAAGGGCAGATGCTGAGTAACTGTTTAGAGGGTGTTTTGTTCCATGCATGCCAGTTGAAGACAGGTATGGTAGGACGAGGTTCCTGAGTCAGGCAGGGCTGGAGTCTCAGGGCAGGCAATTAGAAGTTAGACAAAAGGCATCTGACAGTTAAAAGGCTTTGCACAGGTCTTTCACTTGTTTGGCTCAGATTTCCAATTAAGTGTGTTTAACTTTGAAGGTACAGCTTTGGCAGACTGATCTCATGACATGGCGTATGTATGACACGCCGATTCGTATGCTATTATTGGCATATCAAGATGCATACTTGCTTTTAACCTTTTGGCCTCCATTGACTTACAATCCAGGTAGGGAGGCTGGTCAGGGTGGTGGATAGGTGAAACACAGGACTTTGCACAATGGCCTCGAGGATTCATGAGTTGTTGATGACAAATGTAGTATGTTAAAATACAATAAGTTCAAGTAGACAGTTGTAAGTATTGCAAAAATTGTAAGCTTGCCTTGGCACGCCTATAATGAGTGACTCAGAATAACCCAAATCCTTAAAAGGAATTAAGATTGCAGCCCTAATCTGAATTATCTACACTCACCTATAGGATTATTAGGACCACCATACTAATACTGTGTTTGACCCCCTTTCACCTTCAGAACTGCCTTAATTCTACGTGGCATTGATTCAACAAGGTGCTGAAAGCATTCTTTAGAAATGTTGGCCCATATTGAGGATAGCATCTTGCAGTTGATGGAGATTTGTGGGATGCACATCCAGGGCACCAAGCTCCCGTTCCACCACATCCCAAAGATGCTCTATTGGGTTGAGATCTGGTGACTGGGGGCCATTTTAGTCCAGTGAACTCATTGTCATGTTCAAGAAACCAATTTGAAATGATTGGAGCTTTGTGACATGGTGCATTATCCTGCTGGAAGTAGCCATCAGAGGATGGGTACATGGTGGCCATAAAGGGATGGACATGGTCAGAAACAATGCTCAGGTAGGCCGTGGCATTTAAACCATGCCCAATTGGCACTAAGGGGCCTAAAGTGTGCCAAGAAAACATCCCCCACACCATTACACCACCACCACCAGCCTGCACAGTGGTAACAAGGCATGATGGATCCATGTTCTCATTCTGTTTACGCCAAATTCTGACTCTACCATCTGAAGGTCTCAACAGAAACCAGACTCATCAGACCAGGCAACATTTTTCCAGTCTTCAACTGACCAATTTTGGTGAGCTCTTGCAAATTGTAGCCTCTTTTTCCTATTTGTAGTGGAGATGAGTGGTACCCGGTGGGGTCTTCTGCTGTTGTAGCCCATCCGCCTCAAGGTTGTGCGTGTTGTGGCTTCACAAATGCTTTGCTGCATACCTCGGTTGTAACGAGTGGTTATTTCAGTCAAAGTTGCTCTTCTATCAGCTTGAATCAGTCGGCCCATTCTCCTCTGACCTCTAGCATCAACAAGGCATTTTCGCCCACAGGACTGCTGCATACTGGATGTTTTTCCCTTTTCACACCATTCTTTGTAAATCCTAGAAATGGTTGTGGGTGTAAATCCCAGTAACTGAGCAGATTGTTAAATACTCAGACCGACCCGTCTGGCACCAACAACCATGCCACGCTCAAAATGTCTTAAATCACCTTTCTTTCCCATTCTGACATTCAGTTTGGAGTTCAGGAGATGGTCTGGACCAGGACCACACCCTAAATGCATTGAAGCAACTGCCATGTGATTGGTTGATTAGATAATTGCATTAATGAGAAATTGAACAGGTGTTCCTAATAATCCTTTAGGTGAGTGCACACTTGTGTTTGCTGCACCTAACTCTCCTATCCAGGGGATATAAAGTACAGCCTTTGACCTCCACTCTCATATCAGATATGCTATATATATATATATATAGCTCAGAGATCATGCTTATCGATTTGAAGTATTCACATTACACTAAATGACACAATAGCAAGTTGGAGAAAGTTACATTGGGTGGGTAATGGAAAAATATATAAAATAAATAATGCTGTATCACTTAATGAGCTAAAAACTTGGGAATTAAATATGTCAAATCAGCCAGAACTAGCTGCTAGCTGGCTGCTGCCTGAAGAAAACTGCAGCCGCTGACATTAGACCCAGCGTTTGGGTCTGAGCCCCATGGTCTGATATCAGCAAACTATTGCTGGGTCTCGCTGCAGCCATTTCTTTTAGTAGCAGCTAGCTAGCAGCTAGCCGCCAGCCCATTGTGACCCAGTCCACGGCGCTAGGGATTGCACTGGCTCTGGTCTTTCTGCGGAGCTGGCGTGACCCGCTTTCCTCCATGTTAAGCAGTCTCAGGGACCGCGACCATGCACTACTATCTAGTTATCCCAGGGACAAGTTGAATCTGCATAGCTCATATTTTAATTCCTCTGGCAGATGGTGATATAGTGATATGCGGCCCATGCCCATCCCTACTATTTCAGTCTTTAAGACATCAGCTCTCAGGTTTCCATCAGTGTTGCCAGATCTTGTGAGACAAATAAGCAACCAGGCCTGTGAAAACAAGCCCAAAACAAGCGACTTTTTCTATGGAGCCCCCTTAAGATCATGGAAAATAAAAATAAACTGTGTGGTTTTACAATCCGTGGGGATGGATTATCAATTTCCATCCATGTGGACAGATTGGTAAACTGTAGCCTACAGTTTATTTATTTTCTCCCCTGAGCTTCAGGACAATGAGCACAGGAGGAGTTAAACCACCTTTTAACATTATTTAACATTAGAAAACTGATGGCATATCAAATTTGCACTTTTTCACAGTAATTTTGAGTTGTTCCCCACGAATCCATCCTTGAATCCATTCTTTTCCTCCTTTCTCTTTCTCCCAGTCTTTGATATATTTCTTCCCGTATTTCACCCACTTTATCCCGGCATTTATTCCTCCAAAACCTCTCCTACAGTCCAGTCACCATCGGTCAACTACTCGCGCATTTTCCTAACCAGAAAAACAACAGACTGCCCTGCTCTGCCTCTGATTGGCTGGTACTCGTTGCCATCTGGGTCAGAGCCAATTAGAAGCAGGAAGTGAGCGGAAATAACTCTGTTGTCTCTAGTGTGTAAGGGGAAGGGGAGGGACCGAGGGACAGGCAAGACAAACTCCTACGTTTAAATAACAGAAAATACCTGCTTGACAACTTATTATGGAGCTGGGAACAAGCCCAAATAAGCAACTACACTTTAGTCACAAGCCCAAGAAAACCGCGACCGCGACTACCAATATTTGTAAGCGACTTTACAGAAAAACAAGCCCAAAGTCGCTTATAATAAGCGGACTTGGCAACACTGGTTTCCATTACCACAAAAACATTTCTGTTGCTACAGCAACATAAACCTTTGAACCTGCGCACATTGCTGGAGAACACATCCAACAGGACTTCATGCCTCCAGGGCAGGAAAACACACACATTGTAATTAGGGCTGTCGATTAAAATAGGTAATCATGATTTTTCCATAGTCAATGATTACTCGGCAATAAGCCGCACATTTTTCATCTGTTAAAAATGTATCATAAAAAGGATTAAAAATCTTAGAAAATGTGTTGAAGTCCAACATATTTGATCTCTCTGGTCATGGTGTTAGTCGAAAATAATACTGTCGACTACTACTGTCAAAACATACTCAATCTAAAATACAAAAATAAAATTAACCCAGCTGCACCCAACTGGCACCTACCACCTGTGCCGCGGGCCGAGGGTGAGCAACACTGAAGAAAAACAAGACACTTGAATGTGGAAAATACCATACCATGTAGATAAATGTGATTGTTGACATTCCTTGTTATAAATACACAACCACAAGTACCAACACGATATAAAAATCAATTGGTGCACAACCAGTTCTATTTATTGCTCTACACTTTAGGATTGCCCAACCCGTCCCCACAGAAAGGATCTAATGAGGCAAACCTGCAAGTACTCTCCTCAATTAAGCAAGTGAGCAGCTGATCGCACCCCCAGATCACAGGCAGAACCATAGCAAAACCCTATGAACCCATAAACCTACTGAACAGGCCTGTGTCAAATAATCAAGTAACAAATAAACTAAAACAATAACCCACAAGATTAAACTGAAATTAAGGATTAACCAGACACAAAACCGTATTCATTAAGAGAACAGGGCCTAGTGTAAAGGGAGAGAGGAAGCCTTTTCACACTGAAAATTAGCAATACTGGACGCAACAATCTTCTGAACACAGCCCTAATTAGAAATCCAGAGAAAGTTGTGTGGAGCTGATAGTCTTAAAAATCTTTGTAGCAACTCATTTGACAATGGCTTGAATGTAACAGACGTTCATTAATATCAAAAAGTTACGCACAAAGAGAAGGAGAATCAACATAACAAAAGATAAGTTTAGTGTCTTTGGCTTTTTGTAAGTGGGTATACAGAAATCCTTGACCTTTCCTAGTGGGTATACGGCGTACCTGTGTATCAAATCGACTACATCACTGCATAAATTTAAATCCTCTTTAACAACACCAAAGATTGCTGTTAGAGGAAAAGTTCAAATTGTCCTCCAAATATCTCATATCTGAATATCTTATCTGAAAATGATGCAAAAATAGTCCGGGCCCCTGATTGGTCTGGCCCGTAAGAAACTGCGTACCCTGCTTACCAATAATTATGCGTCTCAATCACTCAATTCTCATTGGCTACTTGCCAATGTGGCAGGTAGATTGACAGTGTTACCCGCCAATTGCAAAAATCACCTGCATTTGTTAATTTCAGGCTGTCAGGTTTAGCAGATCATGAGCTTTACCAGTGGCTCACTAATTTACATTATGATCAGCTCATTTAACAAGTGTACAAAAATTTTTATTTCTTTTATGTGGGGACACTTTTTGAAAATAAGTAATTCTGTTTTAAGATATTGTTGTGGCTTGATTGCAAACTTAAAAATAATGAAACTGGTTTTAAAGAAGAATATTTTGGCCGGATTAGGCCGCTTTTTCATTGAATCAACAGAAACACTGAAAAGAAAGATAATGTTACAGTCTCCATGCTACACTAATGATAGTATTAAGGCTTTCCTTTGTGTACACATATCATCTAATAGTATAATTGTGGCTGTATTACTTTCAACTGTTAGATGAGATTTATGCTCCAGAAAATGGGTCTGTAAGTGTGGTACTTAAAATCTTAAAAATATTTTATCTGCTTTTATATTTTTAGTTGTTATTAACTGCTCTTTAATGTTTAATGTAAAGCACTTTGAATTGCGCTGTTGCTGAAATGTGCTATTCAAATGAAGCTGCCTTGCCTTGAAATGTAATGGAGTAAAAGTATACAATTTATTTAGGAAATGAAGTGGAGTAAAAGTAAAAGTTTCCAGATATATAAATAACAAAGTAAAGTACAGGTACTTGAAAATCCTACAGTAAGTACAGTAAACTCAGATAGTCTTTGATTTTTGTGAAGTTTTTATTGAGGCTTCTGCTGTTGAAGTGTATTATTGACAATGTTTCTTCCTTAATAACATTTCTTTTGAATTGGTAATCGGTATTACAATATATATCCTCGACGTTCAACTTCGGGATTGCTCCGTTGCGCTGGAAATTCCGCCGGATTTCTGAGGACTATGGTTACCTGGTCCTCAGATCTCTGCAGGGTAAATCCAGACAGCTAGCTAGACTATCTGTCCAATCTGAGGACTATGGTTACCTGGTCCTCAGATCTCTGCAGGGTAAATCCAGACAGCTAGCTAGACTATCTGTCCAATCTGAGGACTATGGTTACCTGGTCCTCAGGTCTTTGCAGGGTAAATCCAGACAGCTAGCTAGACTATCTGTCCAATCTGAGGACTATGGTTACCTGGTCCTCAGATCTCTGCAGGGTAAATCCAGACAGCTAGCTAGACTATCTGTCCAATCTGAGGACTATGGTTACCTGGTCCTCGATCAACTGCAAGATGCTATCCTATCAATATGGGCCAACATTTCTAAAGAATGCTTTCAGCACCTTGTTGAATCAAGGCCACGTAGAATTAAGGCAGTTCTGAAGGGAAAGGGGGTCAAACACAGTATTAGTATGGTGGTCCTAATAATCCTTTAGGTGAGTGTATATATGTTATGTTTTAGTATTGAAACAGCAGCCACTCCAGCGGCTTCAGAGTGAAAAATGGTTCCAGTATACATGGATGTTAAAAGGTCGGCAGGTCTGACATGTTCTGCATCGTCTTTCTCTGTAAGTTCTGTTGGTAAATGTGAGATGTTCGAGTCACACACGTCTCGGTAAACAAGAAAATGAATATGGCCACGTACGTGTGATGTCAACCCATTCTCACTACCGCTAAAGTCTGGCACAAGGGACTCTGGGATTGGTTGAAGTTGCGGCAACTCCGGTTATTGGTCAAATTTGGAAAAAGTTCTGGTGATTGGTCAAAATTGCTAGTTGCAAAAGTGAATTGGCACGATTGTGACATCGCGAAATCCTGGAGGGACTGATTATTACATTTAATCCATTTCTCATGCAATACAATGTACAATTTTCTTTGGCAAATTCTCCTTCTTTTCTTGTCTTACCAGAAAATCAATGCAAAGGCTTTACATGGTTAAAATTTATCACAGAAGTTAAGACCAGCATTACTTTATATAGATGAGTCAGGTTTAATACAGCTAGACAGGTATGATGCTGTCAAACTAAATCAGATTCTAAGATAGTATTTGTACACAGAGTTCCCTCTGTTCTGACATTCCAAATACAACAGCAAGGTAACGTTATAAAATGAGCCGATCGGTTATCCAGACGCAAGGATAACTCTCTGCTAGAGAGAGAAGAAAGAAAAAGAAAAGGGGAGCGAACCCTGGAAACACGTACAAACATCAACTTTTGAAATAGCGATCAGTAGATACTGATACTGTTACAAAATAATGCAGCATTACTTCACAAGACACCTTGGCAAAGAAATGTGTTCCTTTCATGAGGACAATACTTACAGCTGTGTTCAGAATAATAGCAGAGTGTTTAAAAGGGAATAATGCTCAAAATCTTTAGGATAGCTTTTAATTCCATAATATCAATGCATTGGGAACACTGCACATTCAATTCCAAATCAAAACATGTAAAAATGGATCAAGTTTGTGTTCTACCTCTACTGAAAGTTAAGATAAAGGAATACTAGGCTGTTAAAAAATAGCAATATTTGCATTTTTCTTTAAAAACTCAAACATTTACTGTGTATAATGAAAGATGTCTCAAGGTTTTGCTTTACTTTGAATCGCTGCACTAATATTTAGTTGCGTAACCATTATTTCTGAGAACTGCTTCACATCTGTGTTGCATGGAGTCGTCCAGCTTCTGCCACGTGTGAACGGGTATTCCAGCCCAGGACCATTGAACTGCATTCCATAATTCCTCTGCATTATTGGGTTTTTGCGGTTATTACAAAATGCGAATACGCCTGGCAAGCCGGTCAAATGTACTGTTAAGGTGTGCCATACAAAGTTACATAGCTGTGGTCACAGCCTGAGGTAACAATGGGTGATTTATTAACAGCTGAAATACAGTAAATTTTGTACAGAGTTTTTTTAGCATGGAACAACCAACCAGTACTGTGCATGTATAAATACCTTCAATTGTCAGATCTATGTGATGCAGTGCATTTCTTTTTGTGATTCATCCAACAAAATGGCAGTTTGGGCACAAGGAAGTAAACCAAAAACAAAACCTGTTTAATTAGCCCTTTCAGGGTTTCTTTTCCTACCAGTAACTATTAAAAATTAAACTGTGATTTCTGTTTGAGTTTTTCTGTTTTAATAAATTAAACTTGAAAAGAATACCAGTTCCTGAGATGACACCATCTGATTACCTCTAGATTTACACTTTTTTACAATTTACAATTTTATCTTATTTATCTTTTCATTGTTGAGGTCTTCTTATGACACAGCCCGAATGTCGATGTGAAATCTCTAGGAGGAGTTTGTTAAAGTATAGCACCTTGACTTGTAGGCCTACTTCCTGTTGCTACTAGGGGATGCTATCACTATGAGCCAATATCGGCGTGTATATGTCGTCATTGAACGCTTATGAATCCAAAATTCGAGCCAATCGGACAATCTCCACTCAAGTTACACCCAGGTCCTGTTTTTCATCTATCGTACAATGTTGTGTAGGTGCGGTTACAGCCTGAGGCAACACTGCATGATTTTTAACAGCTATAATAAAAAATTTTTAACATCAAACCAGTTCTATTTATTTTGATATAGATCATTCATCCAACAAAATGTAGTTAGGGCACAAAGAACCAAAAGAATAAAACCTGTTTAATTAGCCCTTTTACTGTCCTCTAAGTCTAACTAACTAACTTAAAAATGAACACTTTTTAAAAATTCCTTTTAAATGTTTTTCCACCCTTTTTCCTACTACCACTACAAGCTCTTGAAGCTACATTGTGTAAGAATTTCTCCCATCTAGCGTTGAGCAACTCTGTCTCTCCACGTAGTTCATGTACGTACTGCAGCTACGGTGGCCTTCGCGCTTCAAAAGCAAAAGTGTACAAAGGCCGTCTATCAGCCGTGGATGTTGGAGCGCGTGTCAGAGAGTGGCGTGGACGAGCGCTTCACACCACGAGAGAGCACGCACGCCAACCGGCGGAAAGGAGAGACAAAGAAAAAGAGACTGCAGCGGTCCGGAGGATAGTTAACTAGTTGGGATTTGGTGTGTGCGCGTCCAAAGCAGCTCCAATGTTCACTCTTTTCTGATGACGCCAGTCTCTCAGTCGCTCTTTTCAATATCAGTTTTCTTTGTCTGGGCGAAGAAGAAGAAGACGTGTGGTCCTCTGTATCCATTAGCAACAGCTGTGAGTCACAAACACCAAAGACAGAGCAGTACAGTCTGGATGTCTCTTACCGCTAACGTATTTCAAGATGGCGCCCTCTACCCCAGTTCATGCAGGCGCAAATGTAAAATTTCAAGCCAATAGGAACATTTGAAATTGATGGTTGTGGTCAATATTCATAAAAAATGACAAGTTTTTGATAATGAACTACAGATGTTACACAATCTAGCTTTACAAATGAACTTTTGATTTCTGTTTGGGAGTTTTTCTGCTTCAATAAATCTAAAAAAAAGAATATCAGTTCCTGAGATGACACCATCTGATTACCTTTAGATTTCCACTTGTATGTTTATCAGTTTAGACATTTTTGTTTTAAACTACGCTGAAATTATGAGTTATTAGTTAATATTAGACAAACATTTGTTGATGGAAAATCACAGACTGTCAAAGTTAAACCAGGATACTTCAGGATATTTCATTTCATTTTTAAATGTTACAAAATGAAACATAACACCAAAATCTATAAAAGTAGTCAACTCCTCAGTAATTTGACCTTGGAAGAGCGGCGTATGGAACCATCAATGATATTTTTGGGCGATTTGGTTAAAAAACAAAAACATTTCTGATATAGAAGCTTTAAAATGTGTCACATTTGATCCAAGGACAAAAGAAGGGTGAGCTAAATATTTAAAAGATTTTTCTTTTCTTTTTATGATGCAGCCTTTCAATAATTATTAATGAATTAATAGCCTATGTTTGTATAATCAAAGAAGGATGAAAAATCCAAAAATTAGTGCAGGATATTTTGTTCTGTTTCTCAATATTAGTGTTGGGTGAATCATGTCCACCTGTATATAAACCACTCCCTTTAAAAAAACTCCTCCGGAAGTCATGTCAAGGAAACAATAAACCCGTTTGTTTCAGTAATACTCTTAAAGTCAGATGTCTCTCAATGCAACTGGAGTAGAGGCAGATTTACTCTCATACCAGGTAGGAAATAAAATAATACACTCATAACAAACTTGCTTTTGAAATCCTCAACGGTCATCAGAGCAATAATGCAAAATGTGATAGTTATTTTATGACTGGTAGCTGTATTGATTTAATATGAAGATGGTTTTATCTAAATGGAGTCTTCCACTACCAAACTGTCTACTTTTCTTTTGATGAGTATAGCTTTAAGTGAAGGGTACGACAAGTTTTTCTTAATTCATGCTTGTCGACTTTCTTGTTTATTTCACCACACACTCTGTCCACAGATTGGAGTTGTTTCCCAATCAGAAGCATCACACAGCCAAGATGAAAATCAAAGTGAGGGCCATCATTTTTCTGCTGTGTGTGACTACTATCTGTCTGTCTTGGAGAAACTATATGTCATGCAACCTGCCTCAGGACAAAAGCCCCTGTGCTTGTGAGCGATGTTTATCAGAAGATGATTCGTGGTTTATGAAGCGTTTCAACAAATCTGTTGAACCATTTTTGTCGGCAAACTACAATCTCTCAGAGGACGATTTCAACTGGTGGAAGGTACGAAGAAAGCAGTCTCTCAACATGCACTTCAGATCAGATGAGAACAGGATGTAAACTCCCATAGGCAAGGCAAGGCAAGGCAGCTTTATTTATAGAGCACATTTAAGCAACAGGGCAATTCAAAGTGCTTTACACAAAATCAGTTAAAAACAATAAAAACAGTTAAAAGAAAATAAAACCCATAAAAAAACAGAAGAAACATTTCAAAAATAAAAACAGATAAAACACAGGAATAAAAGTTACAGTGCAGTATATAAAAGAATAAACAGTAAAGAAATGAGCAACATTTAAAGGAAGGCAACGTCAAAAGAAAGGTCTTCAGCATCGATTTAAAAGAACTGAGAGTAGCAGCAGACCTGCAGGTTTCTGGGAGTTTATTCCAGATATGAGGAGCATAGAAACTGAAAGCTGCTTCCCCTGTTTAGTTCTGACTCTAGGAACAGACAGTAGACCTGTCCCAGATGACCTTAGAGGTCTGGGGGTCATAGTGTACTAGCAGATCAGAAATGTATTTTGGCCCTAAACCGTTTAGTGATTTATAAACTAGCAAAAGAACTTTGAAATCAATTCTTTGGGGCACAGGAAGCCAGTGTAAGGACTTCAGAACTGGAGTGATGTGATCCAGTCTCTTGGTCTTAGTGAGGACTCGAGCAGCAGCGTTCTGAATCAGCTGCAGCTGTCTGATTGATTTTTAGGGAGACCTGTAAAGACCCGTTACAGTAGTCAAGTCTACTGAAGATGAAAGCATGGACTAGTTTTTCCAAATCCTGTTGACACATAAGTCCTTTAACCCTTGATATATTCTTAAGGTGATAATAGGCTGACTTTATAATTGTCTTAATGTGGCTGTTAAAGTTCAGGTCAGAGTCCATGACTACACCAAGATTTCTGGCTTTGTCTGTTGTTTTTAACATTGTTGTTTGAAGCTGAGCGCAGACTTTTAATCGTTCCTCTTTTGCTCCAAAAACAACCACCTCAGTTTTTCCCTCATTTAATTTCAGAAAGTTCTGGCACATCCAGCCGTTAATTTGTTCAATACACTTAGTCAGTTTTTGTATTGGACTATAGTCCCTGGCGATAAGGTTATGTAAATTTGTGTGTCGTCCGCATAACTATGGTAACTTATTTTTTGTTTTCCATAATCTGAGCCAGTGGAAGCATGTAGATGTTAAACAGAAGAGGCCCCAGAATGGAGCCTTGGGGAACTCCGCACGTCATATTTGTACGTTCAGATGTATAATTACCTATTGACACAAAGTAATCCCTATTCTGTAAGTAGGATTCAAACCAGTTTAGTGCTGAGCCAGAAAGGCCAACCCAGTTTTCCAATCGGTCTAGTAATATGTCGTGGTCGACCGTGTCAAATGCAGCACTGAGATCAAGTAATACTAAGACTGAAATTTTGCCATTATCTGTGTTAAGGTGGATGTCATTAAAGACCTTAACGAGAGCCGTCTCAGTGCTGTGGTGTGGTCGGAAACCTGACTGAAAGGTATCAAAACTGTTGTTTAGTGACAAGAAATGGTTGAGTTGTTGAAAAACTGCTTTTCAATGATTTTACTTAAAAACGGAAGGTTTGATATCGGCCTATAGTTGCTCATTAGTGATGTGTCTAGATTGTTCTTTTTAAGAGTGGCTTGATTACTGCAGTTTTCAGGGCCTGTGGAAAGATTCCTGAAAGAAGAGACATGTTCACAATCTGTAGAAGATCAGAAGCCAAACAATTCGAGACATTTTTGAAAACACCCGTTGGGTGTTAGTTAGGGTTCAAGTGTCTTCTAGCATGTCTTGACCTTCAATGTATCTTTAACGTAATAACATAATTCACTGTGCCACTCAAATACTATTGCCAATAGCTACCAGCAACCTTTATGGAACACGTCCACTGGCGAGCAACATTTCCACGCTTCATTGTCTATGTGAGCTGCTGGCAATGCATTCTGGTAGCGAGGCTGCGACTTTCCAGAAGCGGGACGTCTAGTTGCCCACTTCTCATTTGCATAAAGTTGTGGTCTAGGCTACTTAATGCACATCAGGGACGCCCTACCTGACCCACCATTTCTTAAAAACTCACGGAAAATCATTTAATCAGTAGCGTCATATAAAACGCGCTTGGTCGTCTCCTTTAGCATCATATAGCACGCGCTTGGTTGTCTCCTTTAGCATCATGTAGCACACGCTTGGTCGTCTCCTTTAGCATCATATAAAACGCTTGGTTGTCTCCTTTAGCGTCTTATAACACGCTTGGTTGTCTCCTTTAGCGTCTTATAACACGCTTGGTTGTCTCCTTTAGCGTCTTATAACACGCTTGGTTGTCTCCTTTAGCGTCTTATAACACGCTTGGTTGTCTCCTTTAGCGTCTTATAACACGCTTGGTCGTCTCCTTTAGCATCTTATAACACGCTTGGTTGTCTCCTTTAGCGTCATATAACACGCTTGGTCGGGTCTCCTCCTTGGGTAAGCTTACGGTTCTGTGACACGCGGCAATAATAATGGGACGGTTAGGGACACACACAGGACACGAACCCCGCACTCCTTTATTTTGCGCTGCCACCCAGTACAGTAATTGTCAATTGCACAGCGTCATTCAGTTCAGGCAGCTGTTAACACAACATCTCCACAGTTTCTGTCAGCTAATAAGTAAATATTACTTTCACGGAAAAAAACAATAAGTCCCATCAGCATTTATATTTGTCTTTCCAACCTTCCTGATCACACAAATCCACATCAACATGTGAAAAATACAATTTAATAACGTTTTTAATAACCATTCGTTTGGTGTGCTTCACAGGGTTTATGGGGTGAAACTACCAACTTCAGTACCTTCAGAAAAACATTGGACAAGGTGTTTCTGATGATCCCACCCAGTCCACATGTCCTAGAACCCGGCCCTGACCGCTGCAGGACTTGTGCTGTGGTCGGGAATTCTGGTAATTTGAGGAGATCACATTATGGACCTCTCATAGATTTCCATGACTTCATCATAAGGTAAAGAAAGCTGTTTTAATCTATTATTGTCACAATGATTTGAGTCAGTGTTTGTTTTTGGTTAAACTATCTACACAAGAGTGACATGACACTGTCATGATCGTGTCATAAAGCCTTATAGCCAAGTCATAAACATAACGTTTCTTTTAGTAAGTGTAATTTGGTTTTGTTATGACAAGTTATGATTAGAGTTATGGTTAATGTGTCATGACTGTGCTCATGAAAGTGTCATGTCACTCTTATGTAGAAAACTTCAAGTCAAGTGTTGGCCTTTTTTTCTTAATGTCAGAAACTAAAAGTCAAAATTCAAGCAGACCCCTGATGTATTTCTGCAAATTAAATAGCATGTGAATTTTATGCTTTTTACCCTTCAGAATAAACGCTGGTCAAATTAAAGGCTTTGAAGCAGATGTGGGGACCAGAACAACTCATCGTATCATGTATCCAGAGAGTTCTGTGAATTTAGATGACACCACTCATTCTATGCTGGTGCCATTTAAGTCGGTTGATTTTGAATGGCTCTTGGATGCCCTCAATACAGGATATAATGCAACGTGAGTCATATTTTTATCGACTTCGTGATCATTTGTCTCTCGCAGTGTTAATTTTGAAAACAAAAACTATGCTATACAGTATGTTCATTAACAACCTTTATTTAATATGATAAAACGAGACACGTGATGTTCTCTTCAAAAAAGACGAGATTGAGAAGTAGTTAAATGGTGCTCTCTCTCTCTCTCTCTCTCTCTCTCTCTCTCTCTCTCTCTTGTGGCATGTGGCAGAGTAAAGCAGAGTAGTAGATTTCTAGTTGTGATGTCACTTACATGTAGACAACACATTAACATATTGTCAATGTGTTTTCTACACGTTTTGTTGTTTAAAACCTCATTGGTGAGAAGTTTGGTGGAAAGTTACCGCAGCAATACTGTATGTCTTCAATGCTGTAAAGAATATCTGTCTTTGGATAATCAACACTGCTTTTTTGAGCATTTTCATTTCATTTAGGGCTAAAACCAGTAGGGGCGTGCTAGACTTTACTATTACTCATAATGAAATGCTAAAATTATTCCAGACCAGATTTCCAGTACTTTTAGTGGGAAAACCTGTTAACATAATTCAAATTAAGTCCTAAAGTTTAATATGTAATTCCAATTTGATAAACAGTCAACATAGCATCTAAAACCATTTTGTTAAGCAGCATCTTCCCTACTTGCATTATATATATACACACACACACACACACACACACACACACACACATACACACACACACACACACACACATTGGGGATCGAAAGTTTGGGCATAAAGAAGCCAAAAAAGATGGAAAAATCTCCAAAAAGCATCAAGTGAAAGATTAGACATTTGTATTATATGTCATATGTAAAAGTTAGATTTTATTTCCATCATTTACACTTTCAAAATAGCAGAAAACAAAAAAATGGCGCCTGCAAAAGTTATACCTTGGATTACATTTTCTAAATGATTCCATCTTTATTTGAACACAATCAAGACTTAAAGCCAAACATACTGAATGATGATTTTCCATCTTCCATCTTTTGCGAGAAGTGTGTTCTCCTTGGCTACTAGCGTTCTGTGGTCACAGAAGGCTTGCATTATGTGGACGCGTCTACAGTGTCGTTACTACTTAGAATTCCTCATGGGGGCGACAGAAACTCCATAGCTTTAAGTTCCATTAGAAATCTTGACTTCAACATGAGCACCAAACAAAAGATGTTTGTCATGTAATTCAAATAACTAAAAAGGTATAAATAACTTAAATGCACTACTTTTAGTTACTACAAAATAATTGCAATATGCATAATATTGTAGTATTATGTTATAAGTGGTATGCACAGGCATCTGATATGCAGTGATATCTTTGTGATATCTGGGAATCATGATGAGAAATGATGGAGGAGATTGCACACATGACGAGTCCAATAAATTTAGATTAAATGTAGCTTTATTCAATTACTGAACAAGGAAGATAACCGTGGGAAACACACACATACACACACACACACACACACACAAAAGTGTACACAAAGTGTCTCTCTGAACATCAGACTAATTGGGTTTCTTATTGTCTTCTTGTCCCGCACTGGTCAGTTAATCAATTTCTGTGAAACATGGTTACCATGGTTACCTTTGAACCAACTCCTATTTGTAAGACACTTATAGTTTTACACATCGCAATCTATTCTCAGCTGTGGGTTCGTGTTACCTCAAACTAAGCCATCTGTGGAAGATGCTTAGAATAGATGAAATACAGATGAAAACCTCCATGCTTAAATATTCCACCTATCATGTAGGAACTTAAATCAAAAAGTACATCACATGTTGTAATTCCTAACAAAGGCATTCATTTTATGAGCAATCACTACTTTACTTTTCTTTATTAAATCCCTTTTTTTTTTTTTAAACAGGCCAGAATGGATAGTACCTAGAAAGATCACAGCTAACAAGGAGTTAGTGAGTATTATTTTGAATACATTCAACAACAAAAAATTATATTGGCTGCAAAAGTCATAGTTCATAAAAAATTCAAGTTTAAAGCCTTATTATGATTCAAAACAGGTGATGATCATTAATCCAGTTTTCATGAGGTATGTTCATGACATGTGGCTGGAAAAGAAGGGCTATTACCCCTCCACTGGCTTTCTGGCTTTGGTTCTTGCCCTGCATATGTGTGACGAGGTAAGATGATTTTTAAATGAGATATTTCCTTGTGAATGTCACCAATGTCACTTGAACAGACTTATGATTGACAAGCAGATGCAAATAATTGATGACTGATGGAAAATCAAGTAATGTCATTATTGAGAGAGATTTTTAACAGCCTGGCACCACGTCCTCGGGTTCTGACATTGCTGACCTTTGTTTTCCGAAGGTCAGTGTGTTTGGCTATGGAGCAGACAGCGATGGAAACTGGAGTCATTACTGGGAAGAACTCGTGGACAAAATGGTCAAAACTGGAGGACATCCTGGAAATACAGAGTATGAAATCATCCAGGAGCTAGATGAGCACCAGAAACTCAGGTTTTATACGGGGTTCTGAGCTTTCTCTCAGCATTTAAAGGAAGGTTAGGGGTAAATAACAGTAGACCATGAAGGGCTGTTTGAGCTGCAGGTTCTCCAGCTCTGTGTTGTTGCATGTGTAGGTAAATGTTGAAAAGGCAAATGCCACTTCTGACAGATTATTTGCATGCATTACTGACAAGTAGAGACACTGTGTTTATACATATTTATATACTCTATAAAGCCAACTATAGAATGCACAAGTTATGACATTTTTGTGAAAAATAGACGTGCCAGATCTGTGTTAAAACCTCTTCTTGTGAATATGAAAAGGTTTGGGTAATGACGGGTGATGAAGTATAGTGAACGTAATTTAATATTTTTACTCATGTGATGACTGAACAAAATCATTTTTATGCGCATGTACTCCTGTATTTTATTTATTGTATTATTCTGCCAAATTCAGTTCAATGTGAAGCACTGGAATTGACCCGTGTTGAAATTATCTTAAACTTTCCATTAAAACTATGAATGTGTGTCCCAAATATCTTGCTCCATAAGTTAAATGAAATGAGTCCATCACATTGTGTCGCAGGACATTCTCACAGATTATTTATTAATGTCTATTTACTTTTTCCCATGGTAGAAATAAACATGTTAATATGTACAGCATGGTTTTGTAATGTGAGTATAAACAAATGTAGGAAATTGTAAAAAGATGTGAAGTTAGGATATGATATAAAAATATGAATTCCTTAATGAGTAGCAGGAAAGGGTTAGGATTAAATGCTTCTTCCTATTCCTTTTTCAACACGGCTAGATAAGATTGAAGATTAAATTAGTGCAGTTCTGACACACTGGTGAAGTTTGGGTAGGCTAATATGCGAGGGATGTGGATCTGGTTAGCTTATGGCCTATTTGGCCGTAAAAATAGTTTGTTTGCATGTTCACATTTTAACTAGGATGTTTCTGGAACGTTGCCTTATGTTTGGATCCCACAGCTGTTTAGAGATCACTGGATTAAAATGGCAATTTTTAATTAAGTTAACACAGCCGTGGTTGGAAACTCACGCGGATGTGGTTTTCCTTTTGCCATGCATTGTGATTACAATATGCAAAGAAGATAAATTGCACTGATTGCACTGTTGTATGAGTTATATTATAGTTAGCTGGGTCCTAATGTTATATATACAGTATATATGTATTTGTCATTGCCATCAACTCACTTTCATTGAAATGAAATCATGTGAATGCCCAGCACTTTGGTCAACCTGGTTGTTTTAAATGTGTTTCACAAATAAAGTTTGATTGGATTGAATGATCTGAAGTCTATCATTTTGGAATTTTAAGACTCAGTGTTGTTTTAGACTCAGTACCATTTCCTTCTTGCCTGTAGATGCAATTCTCGACAGAGATGAGTGTTAAAGCGTCCATATTCTGCTCATGTTCAGGTTCATAATTGTATTTTGAGGTTGTACCAGAATAAGTTTCCATGGTTTTTATTTTCAAAAACACCACATTTTTGTTGTACTGCACATTGCTGCAGATCCTGTTTTCACCCTGTGTGTTTAGGTCTCTGTTTTATCTCCAGAGTGAGACATCTCCCTTCTGTCCTATCTTTGTTGGGAGCTGCACATGCTCAGTAGCTCGGTAAGATCCCATCAGCTAGATAACTCTTTCTCCAGCTTTGGTCAGTCCAAGGCAGGATTAGCTGGGAGACTTCTTCTAGACCAGGGCCACCTGTGGAATACCTGCACAACAGGGACAGGAAGTAGAACAGGGACAGGAAGTAGTTCTTTTGGAGATTCTGGTCAACTAGTGGCTGTTGGAGCAGTGTTTAGCCATTGAGAATGAGCTAGCATGCTACGGTTAGCCACCTCGTCTCTAGTGACGTAGAAAGCCGTGCAGATGTTGGACAGCTCACCCGGAGACTGAAGACAGAGGACATTCAGAAACCGGATCTCACTCAGAACACCATAGATGTTTTTTTTCCAAGTGTGTATGCGTGTTGAAGCACCAGAGACACAAAATAACCCCAAATCCCAGGAAGAATAATATAATTTCATAATATGGCACTTTAAGGGACTTGCATTATTCGGCAGCAATTGTTGCTCCCTTAGTGGATGCAAAGTTCGGTACAAATCCGTCCTTTTACAAACACAAACGCAGTGGGGGGGGGGTCATAGCAACACAAACTGTAGGCTAATGCAGGCCAACAAGGAAGACATGGGCGTTTGTATGTCATGGGAGCTTCAGGGAATGTAGGACCCAAGTGCAGAGACCACTGGCAGAATACAGCTTGAATATTTAATAATGAAAAAATAAATCCTTGGGAACAAAAGGTGTCCAGCAAAACAGCAGGCAACGCAATCCGAACTGAAACAAAAGACAAAACAGGAAAAAACGGGAACACCAAGACCAAACGGGTAGAGAGAGACATCCAACAGAAACAATGGTCTGACCCAGGACAAGGGGGACACAAAGACTAAGGGTACAAGGGACAAAGGCTAATGAGGTAACCAGAGGCTGGGAGACAGGTGGGAAACATCAGGCAATCACAAGAGCAGGAAAAACCAAAAGACAGGAAGTAAGACAAGACTGTCAAATTAAAACAGGAAACAGAGCACAATACAAAACAGAAAAACAGACTACCAAAATAAGACAAAACCATAACATTGCATTGTTGTGTAATACCAATACCAAGGACATCAGTCTGTCCACACGTCTTTTAGAAAGGATTTATTTTTTACGGTTCAGTGAAATCCAATCTTCCCAGCCCTTGTCACATGACCTAGTCATATTTCCATGATGACTATCCACGTGTGTATTTCACATTGTTAAAAATAACAATGTGAAATTAATAATGAATGTGATATTTAGCAATATCCAATCCAATATGTATTTCTAAGCAGTTTTTTTCTATGCTGCTTTCTAAAAAAATTATTATTATGATTGTTCAATGCATCAGCCAGTGGAGAGATAAAATACATATATTAAACACACACACACACACACACACACACACACACACACACACACACATAACTGCTCTTATCTATGTCCTCATGGGTACATTAAATGAAAATTAAATGATAATTTACTTTATAACAGAGGAACATATCACACATCATTCAACATAAGACAGTGGAAATTAAAAATAGCTAAAATTACAGTTTAAAATGTAATATTGATATGAACTAAATATTACTAAAAGCAACAGTAAATAAACACCAAATAAATACCTGTGCAAAGTATAGCTATGAGTTATTCCTCAGTGTAATCGCTATAGGAACAAAACTGTTTTTGTGTCTTTTCACCTAGAGATTAAAATCCCACACCCACCTGTCATTTAAAAGGGAACCAGTCCAAGGTCTCCACGTTGAGCTGAGGCTCAGCGATCAGCCTGCTGGACCACTTTTCTATTTGGCTGAGTGAGTTTTTATTTTTCAAAGAGAGGTTCCCAAACCAGGCTGCTAGCGCAAATGATGAAATAGATTCAATGGCATGGCAGCATGGCAAAAGAGGGTCATCGTGGATTTGTCAATGTGGAAGCGACTCAGTTTCCTCAAACGAGTGCTGATGCCCTTTTTACGCACAGCTTCACAGTTAAGATTTATGTATCGTTTTAAGATTAATGTATCCTTGGGGAAATTACAATTTACACTCTGTTGTATCCATCCATCCAGGTGAGATAGGGTGAGAAGCTCAGTCATCCGAGAGGAGCTCGGAGTAGAGCCGCTGATCCTTCACGTCGAAAGGAGCCAGTTGAGGTGGTTCAGGCATCTAGCATCTGGTGAGGATGCCTCCTGGGCACCTCCCTAGGGAGCTGTTCCAGGCACATCCAGCTGGGAGGAGGCCTCGGGGAAGACCCAGGACTAGGTAGAGAGATTATATCTCCAACCTGGCCTGGAACGCCTCGGGATCCCCAGTCGGAGCTGGTTGATGTGGCTTGGGAAAGGGAAGTTTGGGGTCCCCTACTGCTGCCCCGCGACCGGATGAAGATGGATGGACTCTGTTGGTATTACACACTACACTAAGCCTATACATGCACTAATATAAAGATGTCAGAGTAGGGGTGCCCCAAGCAGTTGTGGGTTCATTGCCTTGCTCAAGAGCACATTGGGAGAGCCCAAGAGGTGAACTGGCACATGTGGACTTGAACCATGACCCTCCGGTTCCCAACCCAACTCCCTATGGACTGAGCTACTGCCACCCCCAGTTGGTGAGTTTTGAGTCTATTATCGTCCCCAGGTATTTAAAGATTGCACACATTGAACAGTTTGACCTTTGATTGACACAATTTAACTGGGATGTAAATGAAGAATTGTTAAGTAATCATGCAGTGTTTCAATAAAGAACAAAATGAGTAATAATATAACTGTTATTCTTACCATCCCACGAATGATTCGTGATAGTAAAGAAGGGATATGTCTCACTGTTATGACCCTGGGGTCATATGTTGTGTCATGATATCTCTCACCCTGCAATAGTAGATGATCTCCTATACACAGATAATGGAAAACAGGTGCGCACACCGGATTGGTCCAGCAGGCTGATTGCTGCCTCCTGATTGGTCGCCAGGAGGACAGGAGCCATTTTAAAGCCCCATCAGACAAGAACTTGCCCCTCTCTCTTCACTCTGCCATTCCCAACGTGTGCCTGTGTAAATCTGTGTGATGTGATTTAAGATGGTGTGAGTAATGGAACAGCCTTGCTTTGTGCTGCTAGTAGCAGCTTGATAGGAGTGAGACATCCTTTTTTTTATTTGTTACCTTTTTCTCCTCTTTTATTGTCTTTTCTTTGCATTTTGTTCTGGTTTAGGAAAGTTTAGGTTGCATCTAGAGTGGTTTTGTTTGTTGTGTTGGGACCTCATCACTGAATAAAATAGAAACTGTTACTTTGTAATTCTTTGTTCTGGCGTTGCATGGGAGTGGGAAGTGTGTGTGTGTGGGGGCACACGTTATGTTGCGTCTCGGTTACCCCTAGGCATTGGGACGTAAGCTACTGAGCATGTGCAGCTCCCAACAAAGAGAGTATAGAAGGGAGATGTCTCACTCTGGAGCTAAAACAGAGCGCTAAACACACAGGGTGAAAACAGGATCTGCAGCAATATGCAGCACAACAAAAATATGGTGTTTTTAGAAAATGAAACCATGGAAACCTATTCTGGTACAACCTCAAAATACAATTATGAACCTGAACATGAGTAGAATATGGGTGCTTTTAAATACATGTATGGTGTCCAGTCAAAGCTGTCATCTGTGGCTGTAGAAAACTCCCTGCTGGACTAATGAGCCTACGTCACTCCTTAGACTCAAGCATTTGTTCACATTTACAACTTTGCCATTTCCTTTTGTACTTCTCTGCGGACATAAGCTGTTCCTAAAGTTGCACAACACTGGAATAAAGCTTCTGTTGTGTTGCCGTGTGCGTCATTGAGAACTTGAGTGCACAATGTCCATGCTGGTGTTGCATGTATCCTTGATGTGTAATCAACATGACAGTATTTTTCTTTATTATAGTTAGGATAGCGTGCTCATATTTACTGCAATGCTAGGAACTTACTGCCAATATATGATTCAGAAACAATAGATACTACTTATATTCATGGATGCATGTTAGTATAGTGTTGTACATGAATTAATTACAATATTGAATTTTTAGTTATTGAAGGACTATTTCACTATGCCATTTTCCCCACTAGTCACATGACTGTTGGACCTGTGTGCTGCTGCTGTGTTCCATTTGTGGGCATAGAGCGTCATCTAGTGGCCAATAGATATAACGACTCAATAACACCTGTATTCTTTACATTCAAGTTTGACTGATTCCCATCATAGGGATGTAACAATACACCAAACCCAGGGTTCGGTTCATATCACTATTTTTGACCCATGAGCCTCAGTAAACGTAATACAAATGTTTTTATTTTTATTTTTTTTTCTGCCACATGGCATTGTTTTGTCATTGATTGCATCTCACAGTTATACAACAAATACCTTATTTATTGATATTGATTGATTTCAACACCAAAGATGCATTACTTTGGAATGAGACATAAGAAAAATGGTAATGGTAACAGTAATGGACAATTCCACTCCCAACCTGTAGGGGAACCTGTGAGAGCTGACAACCCCCACGAGCAGTCGGCCCTGTCAGGTTCAGAACACTTTACCTTATTAAATCAAAGACGGTCAAGCAAGAAAACGAGACTCAGACGGTAGTTAGCAGTTAAGACAATTGCAAGAGGGAAGAACGCACGTGAGCAACCTATCTCCAGCATCGCTCTCAGGGAACTTCAAATGTTTCTCTGCAAGAGAGTCGTATTTATTCAAAACACACACACAGATTCACACTTGTTGATACATAGGAATGCTTTTGTGTTGTCTATTCTAGGGGAACCAGGGCAAAGTCCAGGCGCCTGGAGGACATGTACTTTGAGTGACCTCGGCCCTAAAGATGTTTACAACTCATGATTTTCTGCAGTGAGACACTTACTGTCTCCGAGAAAAGCAGCTGACACTCAGAGAAACATATATCGTATTGTGCGTATAATAAGCATAGAAAAGCAGTTTGTTAAATGTGCATATATAGAGCATAGAGGTTAAACTATTGTAAGACATTACTACATGCATAAATATAAATAATAATAAATAAATAAATAAATAAATAAATAAATAAATAAACATAAATAAAAGGAAATAACATTACTAAAAGGAAATAGAGAAGAATAAAAGACTTAATAAAAATGAATTCTCTATCATTTCCCTCCTGTTGTACATTTATCAAACATCAATAATTATCTCTCCAGAATATGGTTTTTAATAATTACATCATCACATGTACTCACAGGAAGGTTGTACTCTTATCAGGGAGAAGGCGAAAACCTGTCTGTTGACAGGGGAAATTCCTTCTCGACCCTCCAATAGGAGCGATCGCTCTTTGGCCAAGATAAGGTTAAATGGCATTCTCTACAGGTGGTTTAACACATCATCATTTTGCATTGGGCCACATTTATCCTGGTCAGTAGTGGCGGACAGCTGTTGGTATTGAACATGTGCATAGTTGGTCAATGCATGAGACATAGTACGTTGTATCAGAGTATGTACACAAGGCACAACACATCCTAGCACTATGAAGATTATTACCAGAACTGCTACAATGGGAGTAACACATTTAAGCAATAATCTATACCATGGTCCTGAAGTCAACCAGGAGAGGAAATCTCCTTTCTCCACATTATCTGCCTCAGCAGCATCTCTAAGGGCAGTCAAATTGAGGATGGTTTGCTGAATTATCCCTGCATCTTTGTCATTATCTGGGATAAAAGTGCAACAAGTAGCACCAATCAGTGTGCATACACCGCCCTGTGACGCCGTCAATTGGTCCAGCACTAGCCTATTTTGTAGGGCAACTAAACGTAAGGCGGTGAACTCTTGGCGTATTTTTGACAGGGCCTTTACGGTAGAATCCATGAACAGCCCCACTCGGTAACTGATTGTTTCCATTCTTAGCTCAATTTTACCCACCCCTACCCACGGGAAAAGCGCATGTATGACCTTCTGGCCATCGGTCCACAGTTTATGATCATTGGGGACGTCCGTTCCCCATATGCTATCTAATGTTCATAAACACTGCGTTTGGCGCGTGAAAGGTGGTGAACCGTCACCATGTACGAGTGATCTGCTTGTTCTACTGGAGCGCAACGACCCACCCATCCCATTGTTAAGGCGGAGGGTAGCGCGTGTGGGAAGATAGTATTGGTGTCGGCGGGTCTTGGAACTACGCACGGGTTATCGGCGGCTATTGGCATGCGGGAGCACACATAACAATTGGTGTTGTTTTGGATCTGGCTACGTATTTAGCATAACGATACCATAAGTTCAAATCAAAAGAAGAATTGTAAATCACTTTGTAGTCCCACACAGCCTCGTCATTGAGCACACTATGAGGCACAGAGTGATGGTTTCCGTCCATGTGTTGTGGCCACTGGGCCGCTGTCGGCGACAGGCAGAGGGCCAGCAGGACGGAATAGGCCCATCCCTTATGAGCACCCATAGCTGGAGTATAGAGTCTATAGTCACAGTTAGTTTCTTCAGCAGACAAAGGTTTTGGTACCGTCTGATCTCCAGCCTAGTCAGGGTGTGGGAATGGAATAACCTTTTTGCAGTGACTTTGGTGTATCCACGTGGATCGTTCTGCAATCTTTACTGCTGTGGGCGTGGTGATGAGCACAGTGTATGGCCCCTCCCACCTTGGTGATGACCAGCACTTTCTCTTTATCACTTTTGTCAGCACCTGGTCACCTGGTTGGAGTCTCCGCACCTGGGGAGACAGAGAGGGAGAGATAGGCAGATTACATGCACTTTGAACGCTCCTATCTCTAAACACCTTGCACATCCACTCTGCCAGGAGGGCCCCTGGGTCATCACTTTTCTCTGCCCAGGGACCCCTCCCACAACGGTAACACAAATGGCCTGCCATGAACCACTTCAAAGGCGTCAGCCCTGTCGAGTTTGGTGTTATTCTCATGTACAACTCTACCAGGGAAGACACTCTGGCCATGGCTTTCCTGTCTGTTCCATAGTTTTCTTTAGTCTATTTTTACTGTTCCGTTTGTTCGTTCCACCAACCCTGCGCTTTGGGGGTGGTAGGAGCAATGGTGTCTTAGTGCTATGCCTAGGTGCTGTCCTAGCAATGTCACTGTCTCATTTACAAAATGTGGACCATTATCACTCCAAATGATTCTTGGGATGCCATACTGTGGAATTACTGTCTTAGCGAGTGTTTTGGCTACAGTGATGGCATCTGCTTTTCGTGAGGGTGCTATTATTACCCATTTAGAGAAGGAATCTACCAAGACTAAACAGTACCTGTAAGTACCACTTCGGTTTAGCTCTATGAAATCCATGTGTAGGATTTCAAACTGATGTGACCCTTGTGGGCATTTCCTCTCTTTGGTCTCACATTTCCCTGTGGATTATGTCTGCAGCAGACAATACAACCCCTACAAAAATTCTTCAAGTAAGAATTGAATCCCTTGAAGGTGTGAAACACCTTCTGTACCAAGACATCATACCCGCTGTTGAGACATGGGTCTCCCCATGGCTCATCTTAGCTACCATATGATACAAATTCTTTGGCAAGCAGGGCTTGCCATCTCTCTGATATAGGCCATCAACACAAGTGGCGCCATCTGACAGCCATATATCTTTCTCAGTCTGGGTGGAGTTGCCCTGCATGTTTTTCAGTACCTCTGTAGGGACCGGATTCGGAGGCTCCTCTTGAACCGCTAAGTGTTGCGACCCCATAGCTGCTCTCTTAGCTTCCTCATCTGCCTTTGCATTTCCTAAGCTGACCAGATCTTTCCGCTTAGTATGTGCTGCACATTTGCAAATGGCTAGTCTGTGAGGTAACTGGATAGCTTGAAGTAGCTTCACTAGCAAGTCTGCATGCTCCACTGTCGTTCCTGTAGACGTCATCATTCCCGTCTACTCCACTGAGCTGCAAAACAATGTACTGTGAACACATGAATGGGAGTCCCCACCATCCTCTGCGGGGTCTTTATCTTTTAGCACTGTCTTATCTGCCCCTGAGTCACATAAAAACTTCACTCTTTCTCCTCCAATGCTGAGGGTGTAATAAGGTTTTTCTTCTTTCAGGGAGAGGGAGAATATTTGGGTCAAATCTAATATTTCTACGGGGTCTCCTTGGCTTGAGACATCGTCCTCTGTGATAGGTTGGCTTGATTTTTCGGCTTAGCGTCAATCCTCATAGTCATCCCTATCTCGGTGCTCTGGATTATGAGGTGGGGGCCGAGAGAAGCACCGCTTCCCTCTTTTTTCCTTTGGTGGATCTGGGCATTCTCGGGCAAAATGGCCTGGTTTATTGCAGTTGTAGCAGTGGTTATGTTTCGGCTTTTGACCTTTCTCAGCTGTTTTATTTGCCATTCCGCGCATTATTAATTCTATTTGTGTTTTCCATGGCCTATAGGGTCCGCAACCTATGCCGATAATTATATGATCTCTTTGGGCCTCCATCATTCCAAATTTATTTTTATTATTTTATTTTTGAGACTACTGTCACACTAATTAGTCAATGTTAGTGCTACCCTTTTTGATCACCCTCAGTGTCACTACCATTCACAACTCTATTTTTAGAGGTTACCTTTCGTCTCTGACTCTTACTGAATGGAGCATCCTCCTGTCTGTCTGTCTGCTGCTCTGAGTGAGCGCGTTCCTGTTCTACAGAGGGAGAGGAGCAGAGAGGGGAGGGGCTCGGGGCGCGCTTAGCGCTGGCTGTGGAAGCTGGTACTTTTTAATTCATGAATTTTCAGACCCTTTTCTTGAGTTTTCATCGCGGTACCAGAGCCTTTAAGTTGGCTAATTGTTTCTTACACTCTATTTCTTTTACAGTACATTCTGTATCTGGACTTCTGTCTCTCATAGGACGTTCTGTAACTGGTCCCTTTTTAATTCTTTCTCCTTTTTCTTTCTCTCAATTTCTATCTCTCTTTTGCCTGCCTGCTCTTTCCACATTCCTGCAGCACCCAACTGTCGTATCTTCCTTCTCTTTTTCTCCTTGACTGTCACTCTCTCCTCAACAGACAGTCTTTCTAGTAACCCATTCACAGAAGCTAATCTGAGCTTTCCACCAAAGCCATACTTATTCACCCATTCATTCACAAATTCTACGCTTCCCGGGAAGGCTTTTTCCATGAATGACACATCGTCAGGAATGGCGATACTGTGATTCTGACCCATATCTCTTCCTTATTCTTTTTCACAACTCACAAAGTCCACAAAAAAAACAAAATAAAACAAACAGAAAACAAACAGAAAACTGCGCTTGCAACCACCCGTGTTTCTGGGTCTTATCAAAATCCCTCAATAACCACAATTAACCTACGCTGCAACAACCTTATTGTTGTGAGACAGACAACAAATACAATAACCCGCTTTGCAGCGACAGCCTTATTGTTTTCGGACAACAACAAATAGCCACACAGTATACAACAACCCGCTATTCAGCAACACAAAATACACACAATAACAAAGACTCAGCAAAACAGCAAAAACACACAACAGCAAACTCAGTAACCACAAACCAAACCAGCAATTTTATCATGATAGCATGCAAACACTCAGCCGGACTTCTGAAAACATTCAGAACGGCGTCAAACCACATACACTCTTTAGTGAAAGCCAGAAACTGCCAGACTTCTGAAAATATTCAGAACGGCTCCAAAAACATACACTCCTTAGTAAAAGCCAGAAACTGCCAGACTTCTGAAAATATTCAGAACGGCTCCAAAACACATACACTCTTTAGTAAAAGCCAGAAACTGCCAGACTTCTGAAAATATTCAGAACGGCTCCAAGACACCGTCTCCTCGCTTGAAGATAATTGTGTCGCTCGGTTCTGTCCCAGACAGATGGAAAATATCAACTGATATTTCCCGTTATTTGCTTAGCTGTGTCCCAGACGGAAAATAAACATCAAATCATAGTCATACTTTGAGCTTTTTATCTGGCCCCAGGCAAACAGAAATATTACTCAATTATTGTCCCAGACAGTAAGAATACTCATTAATGATACTTTCACTTTAGCTTGCAATAACTGGCCCCAGGCCACTGTGCACTTTTTCTGCAGTAGACCCTGTGCCCACTCAGAAACTCAAAATAACTGCGTCACTCACCCGTGTCTGTTCGCTCCTTGACCGTGGGAATCGTCACCGAGGGCGCAGGGCAGCACCGGACCAACCTAGGGCCCCGTCCCGCGAAGGGTGGACGGCTGTGCACAGATTCTCAGGCCTTGATCGGCGCGGTCCTGGACTCCTCAGCTGTTGGGTTTCGGCACCAGAAAATGTCAGGTTCAGAACACTTTACCTTATTAAATCAAAGACGGTCAAGCAAGAAAACGAGACTCAGACGGTAGTTAGCAGTTAAGACAATTGCAAGAGGGAAGAACGCACGTGAGCAACCTATCTCCAGCATCGCTCTCAGGGAACTTCAAATGTTTCTCTGCAAGAGAGTCGTATTTATTCAAAACACACACACAGATTCACACTTGTTGATACATAGGAATGCTTTTGTGTTGTCTATTCTAGGGGAACCAGGGCAAAGTCCAGGCGCCTGGAGGACATGTACTTTGAGTGACCTCGGCCCTAAAGATGTTTACAACTCATGATTTTCTGCAGTGAGACACTTACTGTCTCCGAGAAAAGCAGCTGACACTCAGAGAAACATATATCGTATTGTGCGTATAATAAGCATAGAAAAGCAGTTTGTTAAATGTGCATATATAGAGCATAGAGGTTAAACTATTGTAAGACATTACTACATGCATAAATATAAATAATAATAAATAAATAAATAAATAAACATAAATAAAGGGAAATAACATTACTAAAAGGAAATAGAGAAGAATAAAAGACTTAATAAAAATGAATTCTCTATCAGTTTGCATGTTCACATTTTAACTAGGATGTTTCTGGAGCGTTGCCTTATGTTTTGATCCACAGCTGTTTAGTGATCACTGGATTAAAATGGCAATTTTTAATTAAGTCAACACAGCCGTGGTTGGAAACTCACGCGGATGCGGTCTTCCTTTGCCATGCATTGTGATTACAATATGCAAAGAAGATGAATTGCACTGATTGCACTGTTGTATGAGTTATATTATAGTTAGCTGGATCCTAACGTTATATATACAGTATATATGTATTTGTCATTGTCATCAACTCACTTTCATTGTTGTCACTTGTTTATAAATCTGTCTGAAATCATGTGAATGCCCAGCACTTCAACCTGGTTGTTTTAAATGTGTTTCACAAATAAAGTTTGATTGGATTGGATCAATGACGACGAATGATCTGAAGTCTATCATTTTGGAATTTTAAGACTCAGTGTTGTTTTAGACTCAGTACCATTTCCTTCTTGCCTGTAGATGCAATTCTCGACAGAGATGAGTGTTAAAGCGTCCATATTCTGCTCATGTTCAGGTTCATAATTGTATTTTGAGGTTGTACCAGAATAGGTTTCCATGGTTTTTATTTTCAAAAACAACATATTTTGTTGTACTGCACATTGCTGCAGATCCTGTTTTCACCCTGCGTGTTTAGGTCTCTGTTTTAGCTCCAGAGTGAGACATCTCCCTTCTATCCTATCTTTGTTGGGAGCTGCACATGCTCAGTAGCTCGGTAAGATCCCATCAGCTAGATAACTCTTTCTCCAGCTTTGGTCAGTCCAAGGCAGGATTAGCTGGGAGACTTCTTCTAGACCAGGGCCACCTGTGGAATACCTGCACAACAGGGACAGGAAGTAGTTCTTTTGGAGATTCTGGTCAACTAGTGGCTGTCATAGCAGTGTTTTGCCATTGAGAACGAGCTAGCATGCTACGGTTAGCCACCTCGTCTCTAGTGACGTGAAAGCCGTGCAGATGTTGGACAGCTCACCCGGAGACTGAAGACAGAGGACATTCAGAAACCGGATCTCACTCAGAACACCATAGATGTTTTTTCCAAGTGTGTATGCGTGTTGAAGCACCAGAGACACAAAATAACCCCCAAATCCCAGGAAGAATAATATAATTTCATAATATGGCCACTTTAAGGGACTTGCATTATTCGGCAGCAATTGTTGCTCCCTTAGTGGATGCAAAGTTCGGCACAAATCCGTCCTTTTACAAACACAAACGCAGTGGGGGAGTCATAGCAACACAAACTGTAGGCTAATGCAGGCCAACAAGGAAGACATGGGCGTTTGTATGTCATGGGAGCTTCAGGGAATGTAGGACCCAAGTGCAGAGACCACTGGCAGAATACAGCTTGAATATTTAATAATGAAAAAATAAATCCTTGGGAACAAAAGGTGTCAGCAAAACAGCAGGCAACGCAATCCGAACTGAAACAAAAGACAAAACAGGAAAAAGAACACCAAGACCAAACGGGTAGAGAGAGACATCCAACAGAAACAATGGTCTGACCCAGGACAAGGGGACACAAAGACTAAGGGTACAAGGGACAAAGGCTAATGAGGTAACCAGAGGCTGGGAGACAGGTGGGAAACATCAGGCAATCACAAGAGCAGGAAAAACCAAAAGACAGGAAGTAAGACAAGACTGTCAAATTAAAACAGGAAACAGAGCACAATACAAAACAGAAAAACAGACTACCGTAATAAGACAAAACCATAACATTGCATTGTTTAACTTTAGCCTAGTTGTGTAATACCAATACCAAGGACATCAGTCTGTCCACACGTCTTTTAGAAAGGATTTTTTACGGTTCAGTGAAATCCAATGTTCCCAGCCCTTGTCACATGACCTATTCATATTTCCATGATGACTATCCACGTTTTTGCCTTAAGAGCTCATTAAGAAATGTGTATTGGATATACAGTTTGTTAAAAATAACAATGTAAAATTAATAATGAATGTAATATTTAGCAATATCCAATCAATATTTCTTGTATTTCCAAGCAGATTTTTTTCTATGCTGCTTTCTAAAATATATTATTATGATTGTTCAATGCATCAGCCAGTGGAGAGATAAAATACATATATTAAACACACACACACACACACAATAACTGCTCTTATCTATGTCCTCATGGGTACATTAAATGAAAATTAAATGATAATTTACTTTATAACAGAGGAACATATCCAATATTGACTGTGTGACACCATGGATATGTGATGTTTCTCTCAGACTTGGAATGAAGCTGGTTTAACAGGAGGATTCCGTTCTACAGTTGCCTGAAAAAGAGTAAAATATGGCTTTAACAGCCTGAAAAAGATGTCAAATATACTGTAGATTTACTTGGACATTTTAGCCTTTAATTTTAAAATCCTACATCAGAATGGTCAATATTGACTGTGTGACACCATGGATATGTGATGTTTCTCTCAGAAAAGGAATGAAGCTGGTTTAACAGGAGGATTCCGTTCTACAGTTGCCTGAAAAAGAGTAAAATATGGCTTTAACAGCCTGAAAAAGATGTCAAATATACTGTAGATTCACTTGGACATTTTAGCCTTTAATTTTAAAATCCTACATCAGAATGGTCCGATATTGACTGTGTGACACCATGGATATGTGATGTTTCTCTCGGACTTGGAATGAAGCTGGTTTCACAGGAGGATTCCGTTCTACAGTTGCCTGAAAAAGAGTAAAATATGGCTTTAACAGCCTGAAAAAGATGTCAAATATACTGTAGATTTACTTGGACATTTTAGCCTTTAATTTTAAAATCCTACATCAGAATGGTCCGATATTGCCTGTGTGACACCATGGATATATGATGTGTTACCCAGACTTGGAATGAAGCTGGTTTATCAGGTGGATTCCGTTCTACACATGACTGAAAAAGAGTAAAATATGGCTTTAACAGCCTGAAAAAGATGTCAAATATACTGTAGATTTACTTGGACATTTTAGCCTTTAATTTTAAAATCCTACATCAGAATGGTCCAATATTGACTGTGTGACACCATGGATATGTGATGTTTCTCTCAGACTTGGAATGAAGCTGGTTTAACAGGAGGATTCCGTTCTACAGTTGCCTAAAAAAAGAGTAAAATATGGCTTTAACAGCCTGAAAAAGATGTCAAATATACTGTAGATTTACTTGGACATTTTAGCCTTTAATTTTAAAATCCTACATCAGAATGGTCCGATATTGCCTGTGTGACACCATGGATATGATGTGTTACCCAGACTTGGAATGAAGCTGGTTTAACAGTTGGATTCCGTTCTACAGTTGCCTGAAAAAGAGTAAAATATGGCTTTAACAGCCTGAAAAAGATGTCAAATATACTGTAGATTTACTTGGACATTTTAGCCTTTAATTTTAAAATCCTACATCAGAATGGTCCGATATTGCCTGTGTGACACCATGGATATATGATGTGTTACCCAGACTTGGAATGAAGCTGGTTTAACAGTAGGATTCCGTTCTACAGTTGCCTGAAAAAGAGTAAAATATGGCTTTAACAGCCTGAAAAAGATGTCAAATATACTGTAGATTTACTTGGACATTTTAGCCTTTAATTTTAAAATCCTACATCAGAATGGTCCAATATTGACTGTGTGACACCATTGATATGTGATATTTCTCTCAGACTTGGAATGAAGCTGGTTTATCAGATGGATTCCGTTCTACAGTTGCCTGAAAAAGAGTAAAATATGGCTTTAACAGCCTGAAAAAGATGTCAAATATACTGTAGATTTACTTGGACATTTTAGCCTTTAATTTTAAAATCCTACATCAGAATGGTCCGATATTGCCTGTGTGACACGATGGATATATGTTGTGTTACCCAGACTTGGAATGAAGCTGGCTTAACAGGAGGATTCCGTTCTACAGATGCCTGAAAAAGAGTAAAATATGGCTTTAACAGCCTGAAAAAGATGTCAAATATACTGTAGATTTACTTGGACATTTTAGCCTTTAATTTTAAAATCCTACATCAGAATGGTCCGATATTGCCTGTGTGACACGATGGATATATGTTGTGTTACCCAGACTTGGAATGAAGCTGGCTTAACAGGAGGATTCCGTTCTACAGATGCCTGAAAAAGAGTAAAATATGGCTTTAACAGCCTGAAAAAGATGTCAAATATACTGTAGATTTACTTGGACATTTTAGCCTTTAATTTTAAAATCCTACATCAGAATGGTCCGATATTGCCTGTGTGACACCATGGATATATGATGTGTTACCCAGACTTGGAATGAATCTGGTTTATCAGGTGGATTCCGTTCTACAGATGCCTGAAAAAGAGCAAAATATGGCTTTAACAGCCTGAAAAAGATGTCAAATATACTGTAGATTTACTTGGACATTTTAGCCTTTAATTTTAAAATCCTACATCAGAATGGTCCGATATTGCCTGTGTGACACGATGGATATATGATGTGTTACCCAGACTTGGAATGAAGCTGGCTTAACAGGAGGATTCCGTTCTACAGATGCCTGAAAAAGAGTAAAATATGGCTTTAACAGCCTGAAAAAGATGTCAAATATACTGTAGATTTACTTGGACATTTTAGCCTTTAATTTTAAAAACCTACATCAGAATGGTCCAATATTGACTGTGTGACACCATGGATATGTGATATTTCTCTCAGACTTGGAATGAAGCTGGTTTATCAGGAGGATTCCGTTCTACAGTTGCCTGAAAAAGAGTAAAATATGGCTTTAACAGCCTGAAAAAGATGTCAAATATACTGTAGATTTACTTGGACATTTTAGCCTTTAATTTTAAAATCCTACATCAGAATGGTCCGATATTGCCTGTGTGACACCATGGATATATGATGTGTTACCCAGACTTGGAATGAAGCTGGTTTAACAGGAGGATTCCGTTCTACAGTTGCCTGAAAAAGAGTAAAATATGGCTTTAACAGCCTGAAAAAGATGTCAAATATACTGTAGATTTACTTGGACATTTTAGCCTTTAATTTTAAAATCCTACATCAGAATCGTCCAATATTGATTTGTGTGACACCATGGATATGTGATGTTTCTCTCAGACTTGGAATGAAGCTGGTTTAACAGGAGGATTCCGTTCTACAGTTGCCTGAAAAAGAGTAAAATATGGCTTTAACAGCCTGAAAAAGATGTCAAATATACTGTAGATTTACTTGGACATTTTAGCCTTTAATTTTAAAATCCTACATCAGAATGGTCCGATATTGCCTGTGTGACACCATGGATATATGATGTCTTACCCAGACTTGGAATGAAGCTGGTTTATCAGGTGGATTTCGTTCTACACATAACTGAAAAAGAGTAAAATATGGCTTTAACAGCCTGAAAAAGATGTCAAATATACTGTAGATTTACTTGGACATTTTAGCCTTTAATTTTAAAATCCTACATCAGAATGGTCCAATATTGACTGTGTGACACCATGGATATGTGATGTTTCTCTCAGACTTGGAATGAAACTGGTTTAACAGGAGGATTCCGTTCTACAGTTGCCTAAAAAAGAGTAAAATATGGCTTTAACAGCCTGAAAAAGATGTCAAATATACTGTAGATTTACTTGGACATTTTAGCCTTTAATTTTAAAATCCTACATCAGAATGGTCGATATTGCCTGTGTGACACCATGGATATATGATGTGTTACCCAGACTTGGAATGAAGCTGGCTTAACAGGAGGATTCCGTTCTACAGATGCCTGAAAAAGAGTAAAATATGGCTTTAACAGCCTGAAAAAGATGTCAAATATACTGTAGATTTACTTGGACATTTTAGCCTTTAATTTTAAAAACCTACATCAGAATGGTCCAATATTGACTGTGTGACACCATGGATATGTGATGATTCTCTCAGACTTGGAATGAAGCTGGTTTAACAGGAGGATTCCGTTCTACAGTTGCCTGAAAAAGAGTAAAATATGGCTTTAACAGCCTGAAAAAGATGTCAAATATACTGTAGATTTACTTGGACATTTTAGCCTTTAATTTTAAAATCCTACATCAGAATGGTCCGATATTGACTGTGTGACACCATGGATATGTGATGTTTCTCTCAGACTTGGAATGAAGCTGGTTTAACAGGAGGATTCCGTTCTACAGTTGCCTGAAAAAGAGTAAAATATGGCTTTAACAGCCTGAAAAAGATGTCAAATATACTGTAGATTTACTTGGACATTTTAGCCTTTAATTTTAAAACCTACATCAGAATGGTCCGATATTGCCTGTGTGACACCATGGATATATGATGTGTTACCCAGACTTGGAATGAAGCTGGTTTAACAGGAGGATTCCGTTCTACAGTTGCCTGAAAAAGAGTAAAATATGGCTTTAACAGCCTGAAAAAGATGTCAAATATACTGTAGATTTACTTGGACATTTTAGCCTTTAATTTTAAAATCCTACATCAGAATGGTCCAATATTGACTGTGTGACACCATGGATATGTGATGTGTCTCTCAGACTTGGAATGAAGCTGGTTTAACAGGAGGATTCCGTTCTACAGTTGCCTGAAAAAGAGTAAAATATGGCTTTAACAGCCTGAAAAAGATGTCAAATATACTGTAGATTTACTTGGACATTTTAGCCTTTAATTTTAAAATCCTACATCAGAATGGTCCGATATTGCCTGTGTGACACCATGGATATATTTTGTGTTAACCAGACTTGGAATGAAGCTGGTTTAACAGGAGGATTCCGTTCTACAGATGCCTGAAAAAGAGTAAAATATGGCTTTAACAGCCTGAAAAAGATGTCAAATATACTGTAGATTTACTTGGACATTTTAGCCTTTAATTTTAAAAACCTACATCAGAATGGTCAATATTGACTGTGTGACACCATGGATATGTGATGTTTCTCTCAGACTTGGAATGAAGCTGGTTTAACAGGAGGATTCCGTTCTACAGTTGCCTGAAAAAGAGTAAAATATGGCTTTAACAGCCTGAAAAAGATGTCAAATATACTGTAGATTTACTTGGACATTTTAGCCTTTAATTTTAAAATCCTACATCAGAATGGTCCAATATTGACTGTGTGACACCATGGATATGTGATGTTTCTCTCAGACTTGGAATGAAGCTGGTTTAACAGGAGGATTCCGTTCTACAGTTGCCTGAAAAAGAGTAAAATATGGCTTTAACAGCCTGAAAAAGATGTCAAATATACTGTAGATTTACTTGGACATTTTAGCCTTTAATTTTAAAATCCTACATCAGAATGGTCCAATATTGACTGTGTGACACCATGGATATGTGATGTTTCTCTCAGACTTGGAATGAAGCTGGTTTAACAGGAGGATTCCGTTCTACAGTTGCCTGAAAAAGAGTAAAATATGGCTTTAACAGCCTGAAAAAGATGTCAAATATACTGTAGATTTACTTGGACATTTTAGCCTTTAATTTTAAAATCCTACATCAGAATGGTCAATATTGACTGTGTGACACCATGGATATGTGATGTTTCTCTCAGACTTGGAATGAAGCTGGTTTAACAGGAGGATTCCGTTCTACAGTTGCCTGAAAAAGAGTAAAATATGGCTTTAACAGCCTGAAAAAGATGTCAAATATACTGTAGATTTACTTGGACATTTTAGCCTTTAATTTTAAAATCCTACATCAGAATGGTCCGATATTGACTGTGTGACACCATGGATATGTGATGTTTTCTCAGACTTGGAATGAAGCTGGTTTAACAGGAGGATTCCGTTCTACAGTTGCCTGAAAAAGAGTAAAATATGGCTTTAACAGCCTGAAAAAGATGTCAAATATACTGTAGATTTACTTGGACATTTTAGCCTTTAATTTTAAAATCCTACATCAGAATGGTCCGATATTGACTGTGTGACACCATGGATATGTGATGTTTCTCCAGACTTGGAATGAAGCTGGTTTAACAGGAGGATTCCGTTCTACAGTTGCCTGAAAAAGAGTAAAATATGGCTTTAACAGCCTGAAAAAGATGTCAAATATACTGTAGATTTACTTGGACATTTTAGCCTTTAATTTTAAAATCCTACATCAGAATGGTCCGATATTGACTGTGTGACACCATGGATATGTGATGTTTCTCTCAGACTTGGAATGAAGCTGGTTTAACAGGAGGATTCCGTTCTACAGTTGCCTGAAAAAGAGTAAAATATGGCTTTAACAGCCTGAAAAAGATGTCAAATATACTGTAGATTTACTTGGACATTTTAGCCTTTAATTTTAAAATCCTACATCAGAATGGTCCGATATTGACTGTGTGACACCATGGATATGTGATGTTTCTCTCAGACTTGGAATGAAGCTGGTTTAACAGGAGGATTCCGTTCTACAGTTGCCTGAAAAAGAGTAAAATATGGCTTTAACAGCCTGAAAAAGATGTCAAATATACTGTAGATTTACTTGGACATTTTAGCCTTTAATTTTAAAATCCTACATCAGAATGGTCCGATATTGACTGTGTGACACCATGGATATGTGATGTTTCTCTCAGACTTGGAATGAAGCTGGTTTAACAGGAGGATTCCGTTCTACAGTTGCCTGAAAAAGAGTAAAATATGGCTTTAACAGCCTGAAAAAGATGTCAAATATACTGTAGATTTACTTGGACATTTTAGCCTTTAATTTTAAAATCCTACATCAGAATGGTCCATATTGACTGTGTGACACCATGGATATGTGATGTTTCTCTCAGACTTGGAATGAAGCTGGTTTAACAGGAGGATTCCGTTCTACAGTTGCCTGAAAAAGAGTAAAATATGGCTTTAACAGCCTGAAAAAGATGTCAAATATACTGTAGATTTACTTGGACATTTTAGCCTTTAATTTTAAAATCCTACATCAGAATGGTCCAATATTGACTGTGTGACACCATGGATATGTGATGTTTCTCTCAGACTTGGAATGAAGCTGGTTTAACAGGAGGATTCCGTTCTACAGTTGCCTGAAAAAGAGTAAAATATGGCTTTAACAGCCTGAAAAAGATGTCAAATATACTGTAGATTTACTTGGACATTTTAGCCTTTAATTTTAAAATCCTACATCAGAATGGTCCGATATTGACTGTGTGACACCATGGATATGTGATGTTTCTCTCAGACTTGGAATGAAGCTGGTTTAACAGGAGGATTCCGTTCTACAGTTGCCTGAAAAAGAGTAAAATATGGCTTTAACAGCCTGAAAAAGATGTCAAATATACTGTAGATTTACTTGGACATTTTAGCCTTTAATTTTAAAATCCTACATCAGAATGGTCCGATATTGACTGTGTGACACCATCGATATGTGATGTTTCTCTCAGACTTGGAATGAAGCTGGTTTAACAGGATTCCGTTCTACAGTTGCCTGAAAAAGAGTAAAATATGGCTTTAACAGCCTGAAAAAGATGTCAAATATACTGTAGATTTACTTGGACATTTTAGCCTTTAATTTTAAAAACCTACATCAGAATGGTCCAATATTGACTGTGTGACACCATGGATATGTGATGTTTCTCTCAGACTTGGAATGAAGCTGGTTTAACAGGAGGATTCCGTTCTACAGTTGCCTGAAAAAGAGTAAAATATGGCTTTAACAGCCTGAAAAAGATGTCAAATATACTGTAGATTTACTTGGACATTTTAGCCTTTAATTTTAAAATCCTACATCAGAATGGTCCGATATTGACTGTGTGACACCATGGATATGTGATGTTTCTCTCAGACTTGGAATGAAGCTGGTTTAACAGGAGGATTCCGTTCTACAGTTGCCTGAAAAAGAGTAAAATATGGCTTTAACAGCCTGAAAAAGATGTCAAATATACTGTAGATTTACTTGGACATTTTAGCCTTTAATTTTAAAATCCTACATCAGAATGGTCCGATATTGACTGTGTGACACCATGGATATGTGATGTTTCTCTCAGACTTGGAATGAAGCTGGTTTAACAGGAGGATTCCGTTCTACAGTTGCCTGAAAAAGAGTAAAATATGGCTTTAACAGCCTGAAAAAGATGTCAAATATACTGTAGATTTACTTGGACATTTTAGCCTTTAATTTTAAAATCCTACATCAGAATGGTCCGATATTGACTGTGTGACACCATGGATATGTGATGTTTCTCTCAGACTTGGAATGAAGCTGGTTTAACAGGAGGATTCCGTTCTACAGTTGCCTGAAAAAGAGTAAAATATGGCTTTAACAGCCTGAAAAAGATGTCAAATATACTGTAGATTTACTTGGACATTTTAGCCTTTAATTTTAAAATCCTACATCAGAATGGTCCAATATTGACTGTGTGACACCATGGATATGTGATGTTTCTCTCAGACTTGGAATGAAGCTGGTTTAACAGGAGGATTCCGTTCTACAGTTGCCTGAAAAAGAGTAAAATATGGCTTTAACAGCCTGAAAAAGATGTCAAATATACTGTAGATTTACTTGGACATTTTAGCCTTTAATTTTAAAATCCTACATCAGAATGGTCCGATATTGACTGTGTGACACCATGGATATGTGATGTTTCTCTCAGACTTGGAATGAAGCTGGTTTAACAGGAGGATTCCGTTCTACAGTTGCCTGAAAAAGAGTAAAATATGGCTTTAACAGCCTGAAAAAGATGTCAAATATACTGTAGATTTACTTGGACATTTTAGCCTTTAATTTTAAAATCCTACATCAGAATGGTCCAATATTGACTGTGTGACACCATGGATATGTGATGTTTCTCTCAGACTTGGAATGAAGCTGGTTTAACAGGAGGATTCCGTTCTACAGTTGCCTGAAAAAGAGTAAAATATGGCTTTAACAGCCTGAAAAAGATGTCAAATATACTGTAGATTTACTTGGACATTTTAGCCTTTAATTTTAAAATCCTACATCAGAATGGTCCGATATTGACTGTGTGACACCATGGATATGTGATGTTTCTCTCAGACTTGGAATGAAGCTGGTTTAACAGGAGGATTCCGTTCTACAGTTGCCTGAAAAAGAGTAAAATATGGCTTTAACAGCCTGAAAAAGATGTCAAATATACTGTAGATTTACTTGGACATTTTAGCCTTTAATTTTAAAATCCTACATCAGAATGGTCGATATTGACTGTGTGACACCATGGATATGTGATGTTTCTCTCAGACTTGGAATGAAGCTGGTTTAACAGGAGGATTCCGTTCTACAGTTGCCTGAAAAAGAGTAAAATATGGCTTTAACAGCCTGAAAAAGATGTCAAATATACTGTAGATTTACTTGGACATTTTAGCCTTTAATTTTAAAATCCTACATCAGAATGGTCCGATATTGACTGTGTGACACCATGGATATGTGATGTTTCTCTCAGACTTGGAATGAAGCTGGTTTAACAGGAGGATTCCGTTCTACAGTTGCCTGAAAAAGAGTAAAATATGGCTTTAACAGCCTGAAAAAGATGTCAAATATACTGTAGATTTACTTGGACATTTTAGCCTTTAATTTTAAAATCCTACATCAGAATGGTCCGATATTGACTGTGTGACACCATGGATATGTGATGTTTCTCTCAGACTTGGAATGAAGCTGGTTTAACAGGAGGATTCCGTTCTACAGTTGCCTGAAAAAGAGTAAAATATGGCTTTAACAGCCTGAAAAAGATGTCAAATATACTGTAGATTTACTTGGACATTTTAGCCTTTAATTTTAAAATCCTACATCAGAATGGTCCGATATTGACTGTGTGACACCATGGATATGTGATGTTTCTCTCAGACTTGGAATGAAGCTGGTTTAACAGGAGGATTCCGTTCTACAGTTGCCTGAAAAAGAGTAAAATATGGCTTTAACAGCCTGAAAAAGATGTCAAATATACTGTAGATTTACTTGGACATTTTAGCCTTTAATTTTAAAATCCTACATCAGAATGGTCCAATATTGACTGTGTGACACCATGGATATGTGATGTTTCTCTCAGACTTGGAATGAAGCTGGTTTAACAGGAGGATTCCGTTCTACAGTTGCCTGAAAAAGAGTAAAATATGGCTTTAACAGCCTGAAAAAGATGTCAAATATACTGTAGATTTACTTGGACATTTTAGCCTTTAATTTTAAAATCCTACATCAGAATGGTCCGATATTGACTGTGTGACACCATGGATATGTGATGTTTCTCTCAGACTTGGAATGAAGCTGGTTTAACAGGAGGATTCCGTTCTACAGTTGCCTGAAAAAGAGTAAAATATGGCTTTAACAGCCTGAAAAAGATGTCAAATATACTGTAGATTTACTTGGACATTTTAGCCTTTAATTTTAAAATCCTACATCAGAATGGTCCAATATTGACTGTGTGACACCATGGATATGTGATGTTTCTCTCAGACTTGGAATGAAGCTGGTTTAACAGGAGGATTCCGTTCTACAGTTGCCTGAAAAAGAGTAAAATATGGCTTTAACAGCCTGAAAAAGATGTCAAATATACTGTAGATTTACTTGGACATTTTAGCCTTTAATTTTAAAATCCTACATCAGAATGGTCCAATATTGACTGTGTGACACCATGGATATGTGATGTTTCTCTCAGACTTGGAATGAAGCTGGTTTAACAGGAGGATTCCGTTCTACAGTTGCCTGAAAAAGAGTAAAATATGGCTTTAACAGCCTGAAAAAGATGTCAAATATACTGTAGATTTACTTGGACATTTTAGCCTTTAATTTTAAAATCCTACATCAGAATGGTCCGATATTGACTGTGTGACACCATGGATATGTGATGTTTCTCTCAGACTTGGAATGAAGCTGGTTTAACAGGAGGATTCCGTTCTACAGTTGCCTGAAAAAGAGTAAAATATGGCTTTAACAGCCTGAAAAAGATGTCAAATATACTGTAGATTTACTTGGACATTTTAGCCTTTAATTTTAAAATCCTACATCAGAATGGTCCGATATTGACTGTGTGACACCATGGATATGTGATGTTTCTCTCAGACTTGGAATGAAGCTGGTTTAACAGGAGGATTCCGTTCTACAGTTGCCTGAAAAAGAGTAAAATATGGCTTTAACAGCCTGAAAAAGATGTCAAATATACTGTAGATTTACTTGGACATTTTAGCCTTTAATTTTAAAATCCTACATCAGAATGGTCCGATATTGACTGTGTGACACCATGGATATGTGATGTTTCTCTCAGACTTGGAATGAAGCTGGTTTAACAGGAGGATTCCGTTCTACAGTTGCCTGAAAAAGAGTAAAATATGGCTTTAACAGCCTGAAAAAGATGTCAAATATACTGTAGATTTACTTGGACATTTTAGCCTTTAATTTTAAAATCCTACATCAGAATGGTCCGATATTGACTGTGTGACACCATGGATATGTGATGTTTCTCTCAGACTTGGAATGAAGCTGGTTTAACAGGAGGATTCCGTTCTACAGTTGCCTGAAAAAGAGTAAAATATGGCTTTAACAGCCTGAAAAAGATGTCAAATATACTGTAGATTTACTTGGACATTTTAGCCTTTAATTTTAAAATCCTACATCAGAATGGTCCGATATTGACTGTGTGACACCATGGATATGTGATGTTTCTCTCAGACTTGGAATGAAGCTGGTTTAACAGGAGGATTCCGTTCTACAGTTGCCTGAAAAAGAGTAAAATATGGCTTTAACAGCCTGAAAAAGATGTCAAATATACTGTAGATTTACTTGGACATTTTAGCCTTTAATTTTAAAATCCTACATCAGAATGGTCCGATATTGACTGTGTGACACCATGGATATGTGATGTTTCTCCAGACTTGGAATGAAGCTGGTTTAACAGGAGGATTCCGTTCTACAGTTGCCTGAAAAAGAGTAAAATATGGCTTTAACAGCCTGAAAAAGATGTCAAATATACTGTAGATTTACTTGGACATTTTAGCCTTTAATTTTAAAATCCTACATCAGAATGGTCCGATATTGACTGTGTGACACCATGGATATGTGATGTTTCTCTCAGACTTGGAATGAAGCTGGTTTAACAGGAGGATTCCGTTCTACAGTTGCCTGAAAAAGAGTAAAATATGGCTTTAACAGCCTGAAAAAGATGTCAAATATACTGTAGATTTACTTGGACATTTTAGCCTTTAATTTTAAAATCCTACATCAGAATGGTCCAATATTGACTGTGTGACACCATGGATATGTGATGTTTCTCTCAGACTTGGAATGAAGCTGGTTTAACAGGAGGATTCCGTTCTACAGTTGCCTGAAAAAGAGTAAAATATGGCTTTAACAGCCTGAAAAAGATGTCAAATATACTGTAGATTTACTTGGACATTTTAGCCTTTAATTTTAAAATCCTACATCAGAATGGTCCGATATTGACTGTGTGACACCATGGATATGTGATGTTTCTCTCAGACTTGGAATGAAGCTGGTTTAACAGGAGGATTCCGTTCTACAGTTGCCTGAAAAAGAGTAAAATATGGCTTTAACAGCCTGAAAAAGATGTCAAATATACTGTAGATTTACTTGGACATTTTAGCCTTTAATTTTAAAATCCTACATCAGAATGGTCCGATATTGACTGTGTGACACCATGGATATGTGATGTTTCTCTCAGACTTGGAATGAAGCTGGTTTAACAGGAGGATTCCGTTCTACAGTTGCCTGAAAAAGAGTAAAATATGGCTTTAACAGCCTGAAAAAGATGTCAAATATACTGTAGATTTACTTGGACATTTTAGCCTTTAATTTTAAAATCCTACATCAGAATGGTCCAATATTGACTGTGTGACACCATGGATATGTGATGTTTCTCTCAGACTTGGAATGAAGCTGGTTTAACAGGAGGATTCCGTTCTACAGTTGCCTGAAAAAGAGTAAAATATGGCTTTAACAGCCTGAAAAAGATGTCAAATATACTGTAGATTTACTTGGACATTTTAGCCTTTAATTTTAAAATCCTACATCAGAATGGTCCGATATTGACTGTGTGACACCATGGATATGTGATGTTTCTCTCAGACTTGGAATGAAGCTGGTTTAACAGGAGGATTCCGTTCTACAGTTGCCTGAAAAAGAGTAAAATATGGCTTTAACAGCCTGAAAAAGATGTCAAATATACTGTAGATTTACTTGGACATTTTAGCCTTTAATTTTAAAATCCTACATCAGAATGGTCCGATATTGACTGTGTGACACCATGGATATGTGATGTTTCTCTCAGACTTGGAATGAAGCTGGTTTAACAGGAGGATTCCGTTCTACAGTTGCCTGAAAAAGAGTAAAATATGGCTTTAACAGCCTGAAAAAGATGTCAAATATACTGTAGATTTACTTGGACATTTTAGCCTTTAATTTTAAAATCCTACATCAGAATGGTCCGATATTGACTGTGTGACACCATGGATATGTGATGTTTCTCTCAGACTTGGAATGAAGCTGGTTTAACAGGAGGATTCCGTTCTACAGTTGCCTGAAAAAGAGTAAAATATGGCTTTAACAGCCTGAAAAAGATGTCAAATATACTGTAGATTTACTTGGACATTTTAGCCTTTAATTTTAAAATCCTACATCAGAATGGTCCGATATTGACTGTGTGACACCATGGATATGTGATGTTTCTCTCAGACTTGGAATGAAGCTGGTTTAACAGGAGGATTCCGTTCTACAGTTGCCTGAAAAAGAGTAAAATATGGCTTTAACAGCCTGAAAAAGATGTCAAATATACTGTAGATTTACTTGGACATTTTAGCCTTTAATTTTAAAATCCTACATCAGAATGGTCCGATATTGACTGTGTGACACCATGGATATGTGATGTTTCTCTCAGACTTGGAATGAAGCTGGTTTAACAGGAGGATTCCGTTCTACAGTTGCCTGAAAAAGAGTAAAATATGGCTTTAACAGCCTGAAAAAGATGTCAAATATACTGTAGATTTACTTGGACATTTTAGCCTTTAATTTTAAAATCCTACATCAGAATGGTCCGATATTGACTGTGTGACACCATGGATATGTGATGTTTCTCTCAGACTTGGAATGAAGCTGGTTTAACAGGAGGATTCCGTTCTACAGTTGCCTGAAAAAGAGTAAAATATGGCTTTAACAGCCTGAAAAAGATGTCAAATATACTGTAGATTTACTTGGACATTTTAGCCTTTAATTTTAAAATCCTACATCAGAATGGTCCGATATTGACTGTGTGACACCATGGATATGTGATGTTTCTCTCAGACTTGGAATGAAGCTGGTTTAACAGGAGGATTCCGTTCTACAGTTGCCTGAAAAAGAGTAAAATATGGCTTTAACAGCCTGAAAAAGATGTCAAATATACTGTAGATTTACTTGGACATTTTAGCCTTTAATTTTAAAATCCTACATCAGAATGGTCCGATATTGACTGTGTGACACCATGGATATGTGATGTTTCTCTCAGACTTGGAATGAAGCTGGTTTAACAGGAGGATTCCGTTCTACAGTTGCCTGAAAAAGAGTAAAATATGGCTTTAACAGCCTGAAAAAGATGTCAAATATACTGTAGATTTACTTGGACATTTTAGCCTTTAATTTTAAAATCCTACATCAGAATGGTCCGATATTGACTGTGTGACACCATGGATATGTGATGTTTCTCTCAGACTTGGAATGAAGCTGGTTTAACAGGAGGATTCCGTTCTACAGTTGCCTGAAAAAGAGTAAAATATGGCTTTAACAGCCTGAAAAAGATGTCAAATATACTGTAGATTTACTTGGACATTTTAGCCTTTAATTTTAAAATCCTACATCAGAATGGTCCGATATTGACTGTGTGACACCATGGATATGTGATGTTTCTCTCAGACTTGGAATGAAGCTGGTTTAACAGGAGGATTCCGTTCTACAGTTGCCTGAAAAAGAGTAAAATATGGCTTTAACAGCCTGAAAAAGATGTCAAATATACTGTAGATTTACTTGGACATTTTAGCCTTTAATTTTAAAATCCTACATCAGAATGGTCCGATATTGACTGTGTGACACCATGGATATGTGATGTTTCTCTCAGACTTGGAATGAAGCTGGTTTAACAGGAGGATTCCGTTCTACAGTTGCCTGAAAAAGAGTAAAATATGGCTTTAACAGCCTGAAAAAGATGTCAAATATACTGTAGATTTACTTGGACATTTTAGCCTTTAATTTTAAAATCCTACATCAGAATGGTCCAATATTGACTGTGTGACACCATGGATATGTGATGTTTCTCTCAGACTTGGAATGAAGCTGGTTTAACAGGAGGATTCCGTTCTACAGTTGCCTGAAAAAGAGTAAAATATGGCTTTAACAGCCTGAAAAAGATGTCAAATATACTGTAGATTTACTTGGACATTTTAGCCTTTAATTTTAAAATCCTACATCAGAATGGTCCAATATTGACTGTGTGACACCATGGATATGTGATGTTTCTCTCAGACTTGGAATGAAGCTGGTTTAACAGGAGGATTCCGTTCTACAGTTGCCTGAAAAAGAGTAAAATATGGCTTTAACAGCCTGAAAAAGATGTCAAATATACTGTAGATTTACTTGGACATTTTAGCCTTTAATTTTAAAATCCTACATCAGAATGGTCCGATATTGACTGTGTGACACCATGGATATGTGATGTTTCTCTCAGACTTGGAATGAAGCTGGTTTAACAGGAGGATTCCGTTCTACAGTTGCCTGAAAAAGAGTAAAATATGGCTTTAACAGCCTGAAAAAGATGTCAAATATACTGTAGATTTACTTGGACATTTTAGCCTTTAATTTTAAAATCCTACATCAGAATGGTCCGATATTGACTGTGTGACACCATGGATATGTGATGTTTCTCTCAGACTTGGAATGAAGCTGGTTTAACAGGAGGATTCCGTTCTACAGTTGCCTGAAAAAGAGTAAAATATGGCTTTAACAGCCTGAAAAAGATGTCAAATATACTGTAGATTTACTTGGACATTTTAGCCTTTAATTTTAAAATCCTACATCAGAATGGTCCGATATTGACTGTGTGACACCATGGATATGTGATGTTTCTCTCAGACTTGGAATGAAGCTGGTTTAACAGGAGGATTCCGTTCTACAGTTGCCTGAAAAAGAGTAAAATATGGCTTTAACAGCCTGAAAAAGATGTCAAATATACTGTAGATTTACTTGGACATTTTAGCCTTTAATTTTAAAATCCTACATCAGAATGGTCCGATATTGACTGTGTGACACCATGGATATGTGATGTTTCTCTCAGACTTGGAATGAAGCTGGTTTAACAGGAGGATTCCGTTCTACAGTTGCCTGAAAAAGAGTAAAATATGGCTTTAACAGCCTGAAAAAGATGTCAAATATACTGTAGATTTACTTGGACATTTTAGCCTTTAATTTTAAAATCCTACATCAGAATGGTCCAATATTGACTGTGTGACACCATGGATATGTGATGTTTCTCTCAGACTTGGAATGAAGCTGGTTTAACAGGAGGATTCCGTTCTACAGTTGCCTGAAAAAGAGTAAAATATGGCTTTAACAGCCTGAAAAAGATGTCAAATATACTGTAGATTTACTTGGACATTTTAGCCTTTAATTTTAAAATCCTACATCAGAATGGTCCGATATTGACTGTGTGACACCATGGATATGTGATGTTTCTCTCAGACTTGGAATGAAGCTGGTTTAACAGGAGGATTCCGTTCTACAGTTGCCTGAAAAAGAGTAAAATATGGCTTTAACAGCCTGAAAAAGATGTCAAATATACTGTAGATTTACTTGGACATTTTAGCCTTTAATTTTAAAATCCTACATCAGAATGGTCCAATATTGACTGTGTGACACCATGGATATGTGATGTTTCTCTCAGACTTGGAATGAAGCTGGTTTAACAGGAGGATTCCGTTCTACAGTTGCCTGAAAAAGAGTAAAATATGGCTTTAACAGCCTGAAAAAGATGTCAAATATACTGTAGATTTACTTGGACATTTTAGCCTTTAATTTTAAAATCCTACATCAGAATGGTCCGATATTGACTGTGTGACACCATGGATATGTGATGTTTCTCTCAGACTTGGAATGAAGCTGGTTTAACAGGAGGATTCCGTTCTACAGTTGCCTGAAAAAGAGTAAAATATGGCTTTAACAGCCTGAAAAAGATGTCAAATATACTGTAGATTTACTTGGACATTTTAGCCTTTAATTTTAAAATCCTACATCAGAATGGTCCGATATTGACTGTGTGACACCATGGATATGTGATGTTTCTCTCAGACTTGGAATGAAGCTGGTTTAACAGGAGGATTCCGTTCTACAGTTGCCTGAAAAAGAGTAAAATATGGCTTTAACAGCCTGAAAAAGATGTCAAATATACTGTAGATTTACTTGGACATTTTAGCCTTTAATTTTAAAATCCTACATCAGAATGGTCCGATATTGACTGTGTGACACCATGGATATGTGATGTTTCTCTCAGACTTGGAATGAAGCTGGTTTAACAGGAGGATTCCGTTCTACAGTTGCCTGAAAAAGAGTAAAATATGGCTTTAACAGCCTGAAAAAGATGTCAAATATACTGTAGATTTACTTGGACATTTTAGCCTTTAATTTTAAAATCCTACATCAGAATGGTCCGATATTGACTGTGTGACACCATGGATATGTGATGTTTCTCTCAGACTTGGAATGAAGCTGGTTTAACAGGAGGATTCCGTTCTACAGTTGCCTGAAAAAGAGTAAAATATGGCTTTAACAGCCTGAAAAAGATGTCAAATATACTGTAGATTTACTTGGACATTTTAGCCTTTAATTTTAAAATCCTACATCAGAATGGTCCGATATTGACTGTGTGACACCATGGATATGTGATGTTTCTCTCAGACTTGGAATGAAGCTGGTTTAACAGGAGGATTCCGTTCTACAGTTGCCTGAAAAAGAGTAAAATATGGCTTTAACAGCCTGAAAAAGATGTCAAATATACTGTAGATTTACTTGGACATTTTAGCCTTTAATTTTAAAATCCTACATCAGAATGGTCCAATATTGACTGTGTGACACCATGGATATGTGATGTTTCTCTCAGACTTGGAATGAAGCTGGTTTAACAGGAGGATTCCGTTCTACAGTTGCCTGAAAAAGAGTAAAATATGGCTTTAACAGCCTGAAAAAGATGTCAAATATACTGTAGATTTACTTGGACATTTTAGCCTTTAATTTTAAAATCCTACATCAGAATGGTCCGATATTGACTGTGTGACACCATGGATATGTGATGTTTCTCTCAGACTTGGAATGAAGCTGGTTTAACAGGAGGATTCCGTTCTACAGTTGCCTGAAAAAGAGTAAAATATGGCTTTAACAGCCTGAAAAAGATGTCAAATATACTGTAGATTTACTTGGACATTTTAGCCTTTAATTTTAAAATCCTACATCAGAATGGTCCGATATTGACTGTGTGACACCATGGATATGTGATGTTTCTCTCAGACTTGGAATGAAGCTGGTTTAACAGGAGGATTCCGTTCTACAGTTGCCTGAAAAAGAGTAAAATATGGCTTTAACAGCCTGAAAAAGATGTCAAATATACTGTAGATTTACTTGGACATTTTAGCCTTTAATTTTAAAATCCTACATCAGAATGGTCCGATATTGACTGTGTGACACCATGGATATGTGATGTTTCTCTCAGACTTGGAATGAAGCTGGTTTAACAGGAGGATTCCGTTCTACAGTTGCCTGAAAAAGAGTAAAATATGGCTTTAACAGCCTGAAAAAGATGTCAAATATACTGTAGATTTACTTGGACATTTTAGCCTTTAATTTTAAAATCCTACATCAGAATGGTCCAATATTGACTGTGTGACACCATGGATATGTGATGTTTCTCTCAGACTTGGAATGAAGCTGGTTTAACAGGAGGATTCCGTTCTACAGTTGCCTGAAAAAGAGTAAAATATGGCTTTAACAGCCTGAAAAAGATGTCAAATATACTGTAGATTTACTTGGACATTTTAGCCTTTAATTTTAAAATCCTACATCAGAATGGTCCGATATTGACTGTGTGACACCATGGATATGTGATGTTTCTCTCAGACTTGGAATGAAGCTGGTTTAACAGGAGGATTCCGTTCTACAGTTGCCTGAAAAAGAGTAAAATATGGCTTTAACAGCCTGAAAAAGATGTCAAATATACTGTAGATTTACTTGGACATTTTAGCCTTTAATTTTAAAATCCTACATCAGAATGGTCCGATATTGACTGTGTGACACCATGGATATGTGATGTTTCTCTCAGACTTGGAATGAAGCTGGTTTAACAGGAGGATTCCGTTCTACAGTTGCCTGAAAAAGAGTAAAATATGGCTTTAACAGCCTGAAAAAGATGTCAAATATACTGTAGATTTACTTGGACATTTTAGCCTTTAATTTTAAAATCCTACATCAGAATGGTCCGATATTGACTGTGTGACACCATGGATATGTGATGTTTCTCTCAGACTTGGAATGAAGCTGGTTTAACAGGAGGATTCCGTTCTACAGTTGCCTGAAAAAGAGTAAAATATGGCTTTAACAGCCTGAAAAAGATGTCAAATATACTGTAGATTTACTTGGACATTTTAGCCTTTAATTTTAAAATCCTACATCAGAATGGTCCGATATTGACTGTGTGACACCATGGATATGTGATGTTTCTCTCAGACTTGGAATGAAGCTGGTTTAACAGGAGGATTCCGTTCTACAGTTGCCTGAAAAAGAGTAAAATATGGCTTTAACAGCCTGAAAAAGATGTCAAATATACTGTAGATTTACTTGGACATTTTAGCCTTTAATTTTAAAATCCTACATCAGAATGGTCCGATATTGACTGTGTGACACCATGGATATGTGATGTTTCTCTCAGACTTGGAATGAAGCTGGTTTAACAGGAGGATTCCGTTCTACAGTTGCCTGAAAAAGAGTAAAATATGGCTTTAACAGCCTGAAAAAGATGTCAAATATACTGTAGATTTACTTGGACATTTTAGCCTTTAATTTTAAAATCCTACATCAGAATGGTCCGATATTGACTGTGTGACACCATGGATATGTGATGTTTCTCTCAGACTTGGAATGAAGCTGGTTTAACAGGAGGATTCCGTTCTACAGTTGCCTGAAAAAGAGTAAAATATGGCTTTAACAGCCTGAAAAAGATGTCAAATATACTGTAGATTTACTTGGACATTTTAGCCTTTAATTTTAAAATCCTACATCAGAATGGTCCGATATTGACTGTGTGACACCATGGATATGTGATGTTTCTCTCAGACTTGGAATGAAGCTGGTTTAACAGGAGGATTCCGTTCTACAGTTGCCTGAAAAAGAGTAAAATATGGCTTTAACAGCCTGAAAAAGATGTCAAATATACTGTAGATTTACTTGGACATTTTAGCCTTTAATTTTAAAATCCTACATCAGAATGGTCCGATATTGACTGTGTGACACCATGGATATGTGATGTTTCTCTCAGACTTGGAATGAAGCTGGTTTAACAGGAGGATTCCGTTCTACAGTTGCCTGAAAAAGAGTAAAATATGGCTTTAACAGCCTGAAAAAGATGTCAAATATACTGTAGATTTACTTGGACATTTTAGCCTTTAATTTTAAAATCCTACATCAGAATGGTCCGATATTGACTGTGTGACACCATGGATATGTGATGTTTCTCTCAGACTTGGAATGAAGCTGGTTTAACAGGAGGATTCCGTTCTACAGTTGCCTGAAAAAGAGTAAAATATGGCTTTAACAGCCTGAAAAAGATGTCAAATATACTGTAGATTTACTTGGACATTTTAGCCTTTAATTTTAAAATCCTACATCAGAATGGTCCAATATTGACTGTGTGACACCATGGATATGTGATGTTTCTCTCAGACTTGGAATGAAGCTGGTTTAACAGGAGGATTCCGTTCTACAGTTGCCTGAAAAAGAGTAAAATATGGCTTTAACAGCCTGAAAAAGATGTCAAATATACTGTAGATTTACTTGGACATTTTAGCCTTTAATTTTAAAATCCTACATCAGAATGGTCCGATATTGACTGTGTGACACCATGGATATGTGATGTTTCTCTCAGACTTGGAATGAAGCTGGTTTAACAGGAGGATTCCGTTCTACAGTTGCCTGAAAAAGAGTAAAATATGGCTTTAACAGCCTGAAAAAGATGTCAAATATACTGTAGATTTACTTGGACATTTTAGCCTTTAATTTTAAAATCCTACATCAGAATGGTCCGATATTGACTGTGTGACACCATGGATATGTGATGTTTCTCTCAGACTTGGAATGAAGCTGGTTTAACAGGAGGATTCCGTTCTACAGTTGCCTGAAAAAGAGTAAAATATGGCTTTAACAGCCTGAAAAAGATGTCAAATATACTGTAGATTTACTTGGACATTTTAGCCTTTAATTTTAAAATCCTACATCAGAATGGTCCGATATTGACTGTGTGACACCATGGATATGTGATGTTTCTCTCAGACTTGGAATGAAGCTGGTTTAACAGGAGGATTCCGTTCTACAGTTGCCTGAAAAAGAGTAAAATATGGCTTTAACAGCCTGAAAAAGATGTCAAATATACTGTAGATTTACTTGGACATTTTAGCCTTTAATTTTAAAATCCTACATCAGAATGGTCCGATATTGACTGTGTGACACCATGGATATGTGATGTTTCTCTCAGACTTGGAATGAAGCTGGTTTAACAGGAGGATTCCGTTCTACAGTTGCCTGAAAAAGAGTAAAATATGGCTTTAACAGCCTGAAAAAGATGTCAAATATACTGTAGATTTACTTGGACATTTTAGCCTTTAATTTTAAAATCCTACATCAGAATGGTCCGATATTGACTGTGTGACACCATGGATATGTGATGTTTCTCTCAGACTTGGAATGAAGCTGGTTTAACAGGAGGATTCCGTTCTACAGTTGCCTGAAAAAGAGTAAAATATGGCTTTAACAGCCTGAAAAAGATGTCAAATATACTGTAGATTTACTTGGACATTTTAGCCTTTAATTTTAAAATCCTACATCAGAATGGTCCGATATTGACTGTGTGACACCATGGATATGTGATGTTTCTCTCAGACTTGGAATGAAGCTGGTTTAACAGGAGGATTCCGTTCTACAGTTGCCTGAAAAAGAGTAAAATATGGCTTTAACAGCCTGAAAAAGATGTCAAATATACTGTAGATTTACTTGGACATTTTAGCCTTTAATTTTAAAATCCTACATCAGAATGGTCCGATATTGACTGTGTGACACCATGGATATGTGATGTTTCTCTCAGACTTGGAATGAAGCTGGTTTAACAGGAGGATTCCGTTCTACAGTTGCCTGAAAAAGAGTAAAATATGGCTTTAACAGCCTGAAAAAGATGTCAAATATACTGTAGATTTACTTGGACATTTTAGCCTTTAATTTTAAAATCCTACATCAGAATGGTCCGATATTGACTGTGTGACACCATGGATATGTGATGTTTCTCTCAGACTTGGAATGAAGCTGGTTTAACAGGAGGATTCCGTTCTACAGTTGCCTGAAAAAGAGTAAAATATGGCTTTAACAGCCTGAAAAAGATGTCAAATATACTGTAGATTTACTTGGACATTTTAGCCTTTAATTTTAAAATCCTACATCAGAATGGTCCGATATTGACTGTGTGACACCATGGATATGTGATGTTTCTCTCAGACTTGGAATGAAGCTGGTTTAACAGGAGGATTCCGTTCTACAGTTGCCTGAAAAAGAGTAAAATATGGCTTTAACAGCCTGAAAAAGATGTCAAATATACTGTAGATTTACTTGGACATTTTAGCCTTTAATTTTAAAATCCTACATCAGAATGGTCCGATATTGACTGTGTGACACCATGGATATGTGATGTTTCTCTCAGACTTGGAATGAAGCTGGTTTAACAGGAGGATTCCGTTCTACAGTTGCCTGAAAAAGAGTAAAATATGGCTTTAACAGCCTGAAAAAGATGTCAAATATACTGTAGATTTACTTGGACATTTTAGCCTTTAATTTTAAAATCCTACATCAGAATGGTCCGATATTGACTGTGTGACACCATGGATATGTGATGTTTCTCTCAGACTTGGAATGAAGCTGGTTTAACAGGAGGATTCCGTTCTACAGTTGCCTGAAAAAGAGTAAAATATGGCTTTAACAGCCTGAAAAAGATGTCAAATATACTGTAGATTTACTTGGACATTTTAGCCTTTAATTTTAAAATCCTACATCAGAATGGTCCGATATTGACTGTGTGACACCATGGATATGTGATGTTTCTCTCAGACTTGGAATGAAGCTGGTTTAACAGGAGGATTCCGTTCTACAGTTGCCTGAAAAAGAGTAAAATATGGCTTTAACAGCCTGAAAAAGATGTCAAATATACTGTAGATTTACTTGGACATTTTAGCCTTTAATTTTAAAATCCTACATCAGAATGGTCCGATATTGACTGTGTGACACCATGGATATGTGATGTTTCTCTCAGACTTGGAATGAAGCTGGTTTAACAGGAGGATTCCGTTCTACAGTTGCCTGAAAAAGAGTAAAATATGGCTTTAACAGCCTGAAAAAGATGTCAAATATACTGTAGATTTACTTGGACATTTTAGCCTTTAATTTTAAAATCCTACATCAGAATGGTCCGATATTGACTGTGTGACACCATGGATATGTGATGTTTCTCTCAGACTTGGAATGAAGCTGGTTTAACAGGAGGATTCCGTTCTACAGTTGCCTGAAAAAGAGTAAAATATGGCTTTAACAGCCTGAAAAAGATGTCAAATATACTGTAGATTTACTTGGACATTTTAGCCTTTAATTTTAAAATCCTACATCAGAATGGTCCGATATTGACTGTGTGACACCATGGATATGTGATGTTTCTCTCAGACTTGGAATGAAGCTGGTTTAACAGGAGGATTCCGTTCTACAGTTGCCTGAAAAAGAGTAAAATATGGCTTTAACAGCCTGAAAAAGATGTCAAATATACTGTAGATTTACTTGGACATTTTAGCCTTTAATTTTAAAATCCTACATCAGAATGGTCCAATATTGACTGTGTGACACCATGGATATGTGATGTTTCTCTCAGACTTGGAATGAAGCTGGTTTAACAGGAGGATTCCGTTCTACAGTTGCCTGAAAAAGAGTAAAATATGGCTTTAACAGCCTGAAAAAGATGTCAAATATACTGTAGATTTACTTGGACATTTTAGCCTTTAATTTTAAAATCCTACATCAGAATGGTCCGATATTGACTGTGTGACACCATGGATATGTGATGTTTCTCTCAGACTTGGAATGAAGCTGGTTTAACAGGAGGATTCCGTTCTACAGTTGCCTGAAAAAGAGTAAAATATGGCTTTAACAGCCTGAAAAAGATGTCAAATATACTGTAGATTTACTTGGACATTTTAGCCTTTAATTTTAAAATCCTACATCAGAATGGTCCGATATTGACTGTGTGACACCATGGATATGTGATGTTTCTCTCAGACTTGGAATGAAGCTGGTTTAACAGGAGGATTCCGTTCTACAGTTGCCTGAAAAAGAGTAAAATATGGCTTTAACAGCCTGAAAAAGATGTCAAATATACTGTAGATTTACTTGGACATTTTAGCCTTTAATTTTAAAATCCTACATCAGAATGGTCCGATATTGACTGTGTGACACCATGGATATGTGATGTTTCTCTCAGACTTGGAATGAAGCTGGTTTAACAGGAGGATTCCGTTCTACAGTTGCCTGAAAAAGAGTAAAATATGGCTTTAACAGCCTGAAAAAGATGTCAAATATACTGTAGATTTACTTGGACATTTTAGCCTTTAATTTTAAAATCCTACATCAGAATGGTCCGATATTGACTGTGTGACACCATGGATATGTGATGTTTCTCTCAGACTTGGAATGAAGCTGGTTTAACAGGAGGATTCCGTTCTACAGTTGCCTGAAAAAGAGTAAAATATGGCTTTAACAGCCTGAAAAAGATGTCAAATATACTGTAGATTTACTTGGACATTTTAGCCTTTAATTTTAAAATCCTACATCAGAATGGTCCGATATTGACTGTGTGACACCATGGATATGTGATGTTTCTCTCAGACTTGGAATGAAGCTGGTTTAACAGGAGGATTCCGTTCTACAGTTGCCTGAAAAAGAGTAAAATATGGCTTTAACAGCCTGAAAAAGATGTCAAATATACTGTAGATTTACTTGGACATTTTAGCCTTTAATTTTAAAATCCTACATCAGAATGGTCCGATATTGACTGTGTGACACCATGGATATGTGATGTTTCTCTCAGACTTGGAATGAAGCTGGTTTAACAGGAGGATTCCGTTCTACAGTTGCCTGAAAAAGAGTAAAATATGGCTTTAACAGCCTGAAAAAGATGTCAAATATACTGTAGATTTACTTGGACATTTTAGCCTTTAATTTTAAAATCCTACATCAGAATGGTCCAATATTGACTGTGTGACACCATGGATATGTGATGTTTCTCTCAGACTTGGAATGAAGCTGGTTTAACAGGAGGATTCCGTTCTACAGTTGCCTGAAAAAGAGTAAAATATGGCTTTAACAGCCTGAAAAAGATGTCAAATATACTGTAGATTTACTTGGACATTTTAGCCTTTAATTTTAAAATCCTACATCAGAATGGTCCGATATTGACTGTGTGACACCATGGATATGTGATGTTTCTCTCAGACTTGGAATGAAGCTGGTTTAACAGGAGGATTCCGTTCTACAGTTGCCTGAAAAAGAGTAAAATATGGCTTTAACAGCCTGAAAAAGATGTCAAATATACTGTAGATTTACTTGGACATTTTAGCCTTTAATTTTAAAATCCTACATCAGAATGGTCCGATATTGACTGTGTGACACCATGGATATGTGATGTTTCTCTCAGACTTGGAATGAAGCTGGTTTAACAGGAGGATTCCGTTCTACAGTTGCCTGAAAAAGAGTAAAATATGGCTTTAACAGCCTGAAAAAGATGTCAAATATACTGTAGATTTACTTGGACATTTTAGCCTTTAATTTTAAAATCCTACATCAGAATGGTCCGATATTGACTGTGTGACACCATGGATATGTGATGTTTCTCTCAGACTTGGAATGAAGCTGGTTTAACAGGAGGATTCCGTTCTACAGTTGCCTGAAAAAGAGTAAAATATGGCTTTAACAGCCTGAAAAAGATGTCAAATATACTGTAGATTTACTTGGACATTTTAGCCTTTAATTTTAAAATCCTACATCAGAATGGTCCGATATTGACTGTGTGACACCATGGATATGTGATGTTTCTCTCAGACTTGGAATGAAGCTGGTTTAACAGGAGGATTCCGTTCTACAGTTGCCTGAAAAAGAGTAAAATATGGCTTTAACAGCCTGAAAAAGATGTCAAATATACTGTAGATTTACTTGGACATTTTAGCCTTTAATTTTAAAATCCTACATCAGAATGGTCCGATATTGACTGTGTGACACCATGGATATGTGATGTTTCTCTCAGACTTGGAATGAAGCTGGTTTAACAGGAGGATTCCGTTCTACAGTTGCCTGAAAAAGAGTAAAATATGGCTTTAACAGCCTGAAAAAGATGTCAAATATACTGTAGATTTACTTGGACATTTTAGCCTTTAATTTTAAAATCCTACATCAGAATGGTCCGATATTGACTGTGTGACACCATGGATATGTGATGTTTCTCTCAGACTTGGAATGAAGCTGGTTTAACAGGAGGATTCCGTTCTACAGTTGCCTGAAAAAGAGTAAAATATGGCTTTAACAGCCTGAAAAAGATGTCAAATATACTGTAGATTTACTTGGACATTTTAGCCTTTAATTTTAAAATCCTACATCAGAATGGTCCGATATTGACTGTGTGACACCATGGATATGTGATGTTTCTCTCAGACTTGGAATGAAGCTGGTTTAACAGGAGGATTCCGTTCTACAGTTGCCTGAAAAAGAGTAAAATATGGCTTTAACAGCCTGAAAAAGATGTCAAATATACTGTAGATTTACTTGGACATTTTAGCCTTTAATTTTAAAATCCTACATCAGAATGGTCCGATATTGACTGTGTGACACCATGGATATGTGATGTTTCTCTCAGACTTGGAATGAAGCTGGTTTAACAGGAGGATTCCGTTCTACAGTTGCCTGAAAAAGAGTAAAATATGGCTTTAACAGCCTGAAAAAGATGTCAAATATACTGTAGATTTACTTGGACATTTTAGCCTTTAATTTTAAAATCCTACATCAGAATGGTCGATATTGACTGTGTGACACCATGGATATGTGATGTTTCTCTCAGACTTGGAATGAAGCTGGTTTAACAGGAGGATTCCGTTCTACAGTTGCCTGAAAAAGAGTAAAATATGGCTTTAACAGCCTGAAAAAGATGTCAAATATACTGTAGATTTACTTGGACATTTTAGCCTTTAATTTTAAAATCCTACATCAGAATGGTCCGATATTGACTGTGTGACACCATGGATATGTGATGTTTCTCTCAGACTTGGAATGAAGCTGGTTTAACAGGAGGATTCCGTTCTACAGTTGCCTGAAAAAGAGTAAAATATGGCTTTAACAGCCTGAAAAAGATGTCAAATATACTGTAGATTTACTTGGACATTTTAGCCTTTAATTTTAAAATCCTACATCAGAATGGTCCGATATTGACTGTGTGACACCATGGATATGTGATGTTTCTCTCAGACTTGGAATGAAGCTGGTTTAACAGGAGGATTCCGTTCTACAGTTGCCTGAAAAAGAGTAAAATATGGCTTTAACAGCCTGAAAAAGATGTCAAATATACTGTAGATTTACTTGGACATTTTAGCCTTTAATTTTAAAATCCTACATCAGAATGGTCCGATATTGACTGTGTGACACCATGGATATGTGATGTTTCTCTCAGACTTGGAATGAAGCTGGTTTAACAGGAGGATTCCGTTCTACAGTTGCCTGAAAAAGAGTAAAATATGGCTTTAACAGCCTGAAAAAGATGTCAAATATACTGTAGATTTACTTGGACATTTTAGCCTTTAATTTTAAAATCCTACATCAGAATGGTCCGATATTGACTGTGTGACACCATGGATATGTGATGTTTCTCTCAGACTTGGAATGAAGCTGGTTTAACAGGAGGATTCCGTTCTACAGTTGCCTGAAAAAGAGTAAAATATGGCTTTAACAGCCTGAAAAGATGTCAAATATACTGTAGATTTACTTGGACATTTTAGCCTTTAATTTTAAAATCCTACATCAGAATGGTCCGATATTGACTGTGTGACACCATGGATATGTGATGTTTCTCTCAGACTTGGAATGAAGCTGGTTTAACAGGAGGATTCCGTTCTACAGTTGCCTGAAAAAGAGTAAAATATGGCTTTAACAGCCTGAAAAAGATGTCAAATATACTGTAGATTTACTTGGACATTTTAGCCTTTAATTTTAAAATCCTACATCAGAATGGTCCGATATTGACTGTGTGACACCATGGATATGTGATGTTTCCCAGACTTGGAATGAAGCTGGTTTAACAGGAGGATTCCGTTCTACAGTTGCCTGAAAAAGAGTAAAATATGGCTTTAACAGCCTGAAAAAGATGTCAAATATACTGTAGATTTACTTGGACATTTTAGCCTTTAATTTTAAAATCCTACATCAGAATGGTCCGATATTGACTGTGTGACACCATGGATATGTGATGTTTCTCTCAGACTTGGAATGAAGCTGGTTTAACAGGAGGATTCCGTTCTACAGTTGCCTGAAAAAGAGTAAAATATGGCTTTAACAGCCTGAAAAAGATGTCAAATATACTGTAGATTTACTTGGACATTTTAGCCTTTAATTTTAAAATCCTACATCAGAATGGTCCGATATTGACTGTGTGACACCATGGATATGTGATGTTTCCCAGACTTGGAATGAAGCTGGTTTAACAGGAGGATTCCGTTCTACAGTTGCCTGAAAAAGAGTAAAATATGGCTTTAACAGCCTGAAAAAGATGTCAAATATACTGTAGATTTACTTGGACATTTTAGCCTTTAATTTTAAAATCCTACATCAGAATGGTCCGATATTGACTGTGTGACACCATGGATATGTGATGTTTCTCTCAGACTTGGAATGAAGCTGGTTTAACAGGAGGATTCCGTTCTACAGTTGCCTGAAAAAGAGTAAAATATGGCTTTAACAGCCTGAAAAAGATGTCAAATATACTGTAGATTTACTTGGACATTTTAGCCTTTAATTTTAAAATCCTACATCAGAATGGTCCGATATTGACTGTGTGACACCATGGATATGTGATGTTTCTCCAGACTTGGAATGAAGCTGGTTTAACAGGAGGATTCCGTTCTACAGTTGCCTGAAAAAGAGTAAAATATGGCTTTAACAGCCTGAAAAAGATGTCAAATATACTGTAGATTTACTTGGACATTTTAGCCTTTAATTTTAAAATCCTACATCAGAATGGTCCGATATTGCCTGTGTGACACCATGGATATATGATGTGTTACCCAGACTTGGAATGAAGCTGGTTTAACAGGAGGATTCCGTTCTACAGTTGCCTGAAAAAGAGTAAAATATGGCTTTAACAGCCTGAAAAGATGTCAAATATACTGTAGATTTACTTGGACATTTTAGCCTTTAATTTTAAAATCCTACATCAGAATGGTCGATATTGACTGTGTGACACCATGGATATGTGATGTTTCTCTCAGACTTGGAATGAAGCTGGTTTAACAGGAGGATTCCGTTCTACAGTTGCCTGAAAAAGAGTAAAATATGGCTTTAACAGCCTGAAAAAGATGTCAAATATACTGTAGATTTACTTGGACATTTTAGCCTTTAATTTTAAAATCCTACATCAGAATGGTCCGATATTGACTGTGTGACACCATGGATATATGATGTTTCCCAGACTTGGAATGAAGCTGGTTTAACAGGAGGATTCCGTTCTACAGTTGCCTGAAAAAGAGTAAAATATGGCTTTAACAGCCTGAAAAAGATGTCAAATATACTGTAGATTTACTTGGACATTTTAGCCTTTAATTTTAAAATCCTACATCAGAATGGTCCAATATTGACTGTGTGACACCATGGATATGTGATGTTTCTCTCAGACTTGGAATGAAGCTGGTTTAACAGGAGGATTCCGTTCTACAGTTGCCTGAAAAAGAGTAAAATATGGCTTTAACAGCCTGAAAAAGATGTCAAATATACTGTAGATTTACTTGGACATTTTAGCCTTTAATTTTAAAATCCTACATCAGAATGGTCCGATATTGCCTGTGTGACACCATGGATATGTGATGTTTCCCAGACTTGGAATGAAGCTGGTTTAACAGGAGGATTCCGTTCTACAGTTGCCTGAAAAAGAGTAAAATATGGCTTTAACAGCCTGAAAAAGATGTCAAATATACTGTAGATTTACTTGGACATTTTAGCCTTTAATTTTAAAATCCTACATCAGAATGGTCCGATATTGACTGTGTGACACCATGGATATGTGATGTTTCTCCAGACTTGGAATGAAGCTGGTTTAACAGGAGGATTCCGTTCTACAGTTGCCTGAAAAAGAGTAAAATATGGCTTTAACAGCCTGAAAAAGATGTCAAATATACTGTAGATTTACTTGGACATTTTAGCCTTTAATTTTAAAATCCTACATCAGAATGGTCCAATATTGACTGTGTGACACCATGGATATGTGATGTTTCTCTCAGACTTGGAATGAAGCTGGTTTAACAGGAGGATTCCGTTCTACAGTTGCCTGAAAAAGAGTAAAATATGGCTTTAACAGCCTGAAAAAGATGTCAAATATACTGTAGATTTACTTGGACATTTTAGCCTTTAATTTTAAAATCCTACATCAGAATGGTCCGATATTGACTGTGTGACACCATGGATATGTGATGTTTCTCTCAGACTTGGAATGAAGCTGGTTTAACAGGAGGATTCCGTTCTACAGTTGCCTGAAAAAGAGTAAAATATGGCTTTAACAGCCTGAAAAAGATGTCAAATATACTGTAGATTTACTTGGACATTTTAGCCTTTAATTTTAAAATCCTACATCAGAATGGTCGATATTGCCTGTGTGACACCATGGATATATGATGTGTTACCCAGACTTGGAATGAAGCTGGTTTAA
>JABXJD010001418.1:0-89462 GCA_013375575.1 Percina caprodes
AAGTTTGCAGATGTTGCTGCACTAGTTGGCTTTTTAACAGATAATCAACAGGACTACAGAACTGAGGTTGACCACTTCCATGAATGGTGCAAGCAAAATTCACTAATTTGAAATATGTTAACAAAAGAAATGGTCATTGATTTTAGGCAAAGGCCTACTTATTATTCAAGGGACATTCATTGGGACTGTGGAAGAGTATAAGTATCTGGGTACTTATTGATTTCAAACTCACCTGGTCGGCCAACACACTAGCAAGATATTCAAAAGCACAGCAACGGCTTTATTTTTAAGGAAACTGCATAGTTTTAATGAAGACAACTCTGATGTTGTCCCCGTCCCTCTGGATGTAGATTTTGATTGCTAACAAAAAAACCCAACGTGTCACATTTGTGCCGAGGAGCATTCAGTTACTGAATAGACCACACATAGGCACGTAGACATTTGATATTGGGAACGTTAACTCATCTTAGCTAGTGGACTGATGACTGCATGTCACCACCAGGACTCTGTAGTTTTTTTCTGTATTGTCTAAATCTTCATTGCTGTTGGATGTTGGTGTGGTTTTGTCTTTTATTTTACTGTTTTATGGACTTAATGTTTAAATGTGGCTTCCTTGAATGCAAAAAAGGTTTCATTCAACAACAAACACTGTTAAAAAAAAACAAAAAAAACTATCAGGTTTAGAAAATAGAACAATAATCTTTTTTTTTGCTCCTTCCTCTCAGGGTTTCCATACTTTTTGTAAAACATACTGTATGAACTTTCTGAACTTGAGTGGTTGTATACATTCGGGCTGATTGGTGCAGCAGCCACTGAATGTATTTTAACCCAAGCAGGTAATATCCAAAGCTAAAAAACTGACTTTTTTTTTGTGCCTTTAGCATTTTTTCTTATCCTCTTTGAATTCACATTCATACTCTATTACTTTGACGGGACTGTATAACATTCCTCAGAATTAAATGACTACAATAGTTTAGCAGGAATACAACAGTACAGAGTTAACACCCAGCACTCCTTCATATAACCATTGTTCTGTACAATAAGTGGTACACAAACCTGGTTGACTGTAGCAGGAGTGGGTCGGCTTGTTTTGTCTGTAGGAGGAGCCACAAACAGTCTACTGAAAGAGTCTCTCCCACTCTACCTTTCATTTACCTGGCAGAAAGGACAGAAGACTATTAGCTAATGCTAACAGCATTCAAAGGTAAGACCCTTCACATTTTTTTAACATTGTAAATTCCTACTTTGAGTATTGACGTTTGAGCAATGGGTAGTTCCTAACTAACATACTCTAGTATTGTACTATTGTATGTTTTAGTGTTTCATGAATTAATAAATCCTTTTCAGTGTTAAAAAAAAAACTGAAATGTGTAAACCATCTGTTACTTGCATTTGGACTTTTTATTGCAAACTTAGAAAGTTTTTGTTTGTTGTCTGAGCATGCGTGTGTGTTAATCTAAATCTTAAATGCAGCATTTTTTCTTCCCTTCTAAATGTGTTAAGAACATTTCATTTGTCTTTTAATGAGCTGGCACACTGAAGTTTGAGTGTGATCACTCTGTCTGTGCAGGTTTATTTTGGGCTTTTCTGATATGCCATGTTAGCTCACACACAAGTTGCTGTAAGACCAGCGAGATGAACTGTTAAACTGTATATTTGAAAAAAAGTAGCTCAACATTACTGCCTTAAGCCCCATTTGGATGGCATTTGGGGTGATTTTAACCCTTTGCTGGAAAGTACTGGTATTCTCCTTTGAGTATTCTGAATTTGCAGTTAGCTGTTCCTGTTTGCATATACCCTTGGATGTATAGATGAATATCACTGTTTGCATTTTAAAGATTATTTTGGGGTTTGTATTGCCTTTATTGGATAGGGTAGATTAAGACAGGAAAGTGTGTGTGTGTGTGTGTGTGTGTGTGTGTGTGTGTGTGTGTGTGTGTGTGTGTGTGTGTGTGTGTGTGTGTGTGTGTGTGTGTGTGTGTGTGTGTGTGTGTGTGTGCATGTAGCAATGGGCCTTAAATTGGAATTGAACCGGCCCTTCCGGTAAGAACTGAGCCTTGGTAGATGGGGCGCATGCTCTAGCAGGTGAACCACCAGGGCGCCCCTATCACTGGATTAATATGATAGTGAAGACAACTTAAATATATGATGATCCTCAGACAACTTCTGAATTTCTAACAGTAATAATAATATCTGTGTTTTCATGTCTGGGTGGTAAGATTTGACCGAGTTCTGACTCAGAAGGAGTCTCGTGTAGTACCTGTTGAAAGCTTAGTGATCAACAATCCACATTTGTCTTCAATATCTGCCGCATCTACAGTTTACGATGCTGCATGGCTGCATCGCTGGTGTTCAGACTGCATGACAGAGGTCCAGAGGTGGTGAGGGAAGTGCTTTTGGAGCGAGGATGGGAGGAATACGACCAAGAAAAACGCGAGGAAGAAGACTGGAACCTCTACTGGCGGGGCTCTGCATTTCGCAACTCAGAATATCACAACCTGTTGCCATGGCAGCGGCTCAACCACCACCCCAAAACTGTTGGCATCACACGCAAGGTGATGATGGTTCTGACATATTATGTTTACTCTGTAAGTAAAAGAAATGCTAAAAGTTTTAGATGATGATCGACACCAGATCATCTGTGTATGTACTGTGTTTGTACTTTCTATTACAAGGTGTCAGGACTTAATAAAAGGATAAATTACTAAGTATTGCCAAAAGAAGGATCTGTTTCATGAATATACTATGGCTACAATTTGGTATTGCATTAATCTAAATTGATATATACAGTACATATCCTGTTGAAAGTCAATCTGTTTTATAATCAAAAATTAGAAAAGTGTGTATACCTAAAACTCAGCTCTAGATTACGTGCACGTCAGCGTTTGAAGTGCTGCATAAGAAAACATTTTACAGTGTTTATCAAAGCACATTTGCAATATGCAGGTTTTTCTTTCTATATAAATGTAAAAGTAGGTCTAGGGCTGACTGTGTGCAGCTAGCCATTTTTCATTCATTAATCTGTCACTTGACTAATAATGCTGCAGTGCAAAGTCTTTTGCTTTTATGTACTTTTCTCGTTCCGTTTAGTCTCGTTCCAAACCTAGAAAGTTGCCAAACAGAAATCGACTAGGAAAGGGATTGTTCTTTTCAGTTAAAATAATCACTCTAAAAGAATGATTTTGCATTTCTTTTGAAAGGACTGCTTGGCACGCAACCTGAGGAGAATGAGAGCCACGTTTGGTTCAGCTCTCTACGACTTCAGTCCCACCGCCTTCATCCTCCCCAACGACTACACCCGCTTCCTGTCTGAATACAACAAACTGCGTCTGACCAGAGGGCCGTCGGCCTACTGGATATGCAAGCCTGTGGATCTCTCCAGAGGCAGAGGGATCTTCATCTTTGAGGACATTAAGGACTTGGTCTACGACTGCTGTGTGATCGTGCAGAGTACGTCAGTAACCCTCTGCTGATCTCCGGCTACAAGTTTGACCTGAGGATCTACGCGTGTGTGAAGAGCTTTCATCCACTGACTGTTTACATTCATCAAGAAGGCCTGGTGCGTTTCGCCACCGAGAAGTACAACCTTTCATCGCTGCATAACCTGTACGCTCATCTCACCAACACCAGCATCAATAAGTTTGGTCCCTTCTACAAAACCGAAAAGGAGAGAGTAGGCCAAGGATGCAAGTGGACCATGAGCAAGTTCAGGCATTTTCTTCACAGCCAAGACATCAACGAGCTTCTTTTGTGGCAGAGGATCAACAGCATCGTCACTCTGACACTGCTCACCATCGCTCCCTCCGTCCCCTCTTGTCCAAACTGTGTGGAGCTGTTTGGCTTCGACATCCTGATTGACGTCAAGTTCAAACCTTGGCTTCTGGAGGTTAACTACAGCCCTGCATTGACTCTGGACTGCCAAGCAGATATTACAGTGAAGAAAGGGCTAATCGGCGATCTGATTGATTTGATGAACTATACATTGATTGACAGCTTGAGAGAGAAGGCCTATCAGAGACAAGGGTACACACAGCCTTGTTTCCATGCTAACTACCCCTCACGTGTTTCAATACCTGTGTTGTCAAAGTTTAAAGAATCCAAATATCAGAAGCGAAGGACTGGTAGCCAGTCCTCACAGACACTACCTTTGATAAAAACGGTTGAAAAGATGAACCAAAGACAGTCCAGACAACATGCTTTTGTAGCCGACTACCAAAGGCACCTTCCCCATGTTGACTTAAACGAGACATATGCATCCAGTGGCAGAATAGTTGACACCACAGCCAACAAAACCTGCAACGGCAGGAAGACCCTAAACCTGATACTCCGACCACATTCAAGGACAAAAGTGTCAGTGGTAAACAGACAGCCGTGTCCAGCTCTTGCACCGTGGCTGGCAGACAACAGGAGTCCTCACGTGTCTGAGGTTACAGACCATGACAAGACTGAAATAGAAGCTGAGATGGAGCCTGGAGGAGAGACAGACGTTTCCTCTTGGATACGTGATATCCCACACAGGGGGCTGGGATTCAGACGGTCAAAGCTTCCGAACATTTACAGGTATGTACAGTACTAGAAAATTGTAATGTAGATGTATGTTGTTTGAATGTAAAATGTAATGCTTGTCTACAGGGAAAATTGTCACCTGAATTTAGGAGACATTTCAATCAAGTATGCATTAATGTATTAAAATCATCATATTATTACATAATTCTTTGGTTCAGTGTCTTAACTTGTGACTTAAATGTTGTTTTGGAAGCTTGGCTAAAGAAAGTTTTGTGCATTATGTTTAAAAACTAAATTTCATGGCTTGAAAGTGGTAAAAAAATGTTTGAGCAAAATACCACCCAATTCCTACCATTCATAAAGCATAAACAAATGTTGTGATTGTTTCACAGTGGCAGTCAGCGACCAGTAAAAATGGAGAAAACCACAGCACTAAACGGACAACATATTCCTCCGCTCAGAGTTGGAGACTTTATACGGACATTCCCATTTAATACAGCCACTCTGAGGGCCTCGCAGCATGAACTGGATGTCAAGATAGTCATACAGGAGCTTCACAGGGTCACTGCTCAGTTGGCTACATCAGGCAGGAAGTTGAGAAGAGAAGAGGAGGAGGTGAAAAAAGATGGTGAAGAAGACTTTGATTCATTGCTGTGGGGGCCAAAGGAACCTCCATTGCTCAGTCAATTCTTCAAAACCACTTAGAGTGGCGTCTTTCTGGATTTGTTGCTAAGCCCTGATTGTTTTTTTCAGATTCTGTTACATTAAAAATGTAAATCTCTTCTGTATGCCAAAATATGTCCCCAGGACAATTCACAAAAGGATTGTGCCTCTTTTATGGCATCAATTTAATATTATAGTATACTAGAGGGTCTCTGGTTCAAGTCCCCGCACGGCCCAAAGTACGGAGTATGGATTGGTAGCTGGAAAGATGCCACTTCACCTTCTGGGCACGGCCAGGTGCTCTTAAGCAAGGCACCATACCCCCACAACCGCTCAGGGCGCTGGTCCAGTACTGGCAGCCCCCCCACTCTGACATCTCTCCATTTGTGCATGAATAGGTCCTGTCCTAGTGTGTAATTCAGGCCTGTGTGTAGTGATTCTAACAAAAACAAAGTGTAAATTGTAATTCTTCAAAACCACTTAGGGGATCAAACCATTGGTGATCAATAAACAATATAAATTAAAGAAATTATAAATTAAATTACATTGGTAAACAGTTTTTTTTTTTTTAAATGATTAGTAAATAAATATTGAATTACTTAGTTGCTACATGAGAGTAAAATACATCTCTAATCTCACACACACAAAGACAGGCGCCCGGATAGCTCAGTTGGTAAAGCGGGTCATTCCACCCTCTCATGTCTTCAGCTGTCCTGTCAAAATAAAGCCCAAAAATGCCCCAAAAAAAAAAAATTGTCAGATGATAACTTTGTCCTTTTTCTTAGTGCGTACTCTGCCTGACGCGTACTTGGTTTCCTGTCGCCCGTCGGGGTAGATAGTCTTAACTGTCCCATCAGGATACTCCCTCCTCTTGAACTGGGAAGTGTGGATTTCTGTCTGACCGTTGGGGAAATCAACCATCTTCTCACCTAACCTGGAAGAGATGATGATACTTCAGTGAAATAATGTCAAAACAGTGATATTAATTGATGATAATGTTTATTGTACTAATGGAAGGTGGAGGGGCATGCAGGATGAAACATGGGACAAACTATTATATAGATACAGCGTGAGGTAAAAGGGTGAGGTTTATATTGATTTTTTTTGTTTGGCCAGTTGATTTGGCCTGCTCACCAACACCGTCAGCAGCTAGAGCTGCAGCAGTGACCGACACACCTGTTAACACGATTGCTGCAAATGACATGATACATTTTTAGATTCAGTGTGACTTATACTTTCCAAGGATATACTATCTCTAAGGTTCTCTATGGTGTGAATAAAAGGCCCCATAACGTTAACGTCTGCTAAGATATCATTGAAAAAAGATGCTTCTGAAACTCCAGAACTTACCCACACTCATCTCATGAGATGGCATATGTATGACGTGCCAATTTCTATGCCATTATTGGCGTGTTATCAAGACGCATACTCATTTTTAGCATGTATATCAACGCCGTTTGGCCTCCATTGACTTACATTACCTTGCGATTGCGTGTGAATTTACGCCGTAGCAAGTGGTATTAAAGGGCGAAGACCCGTGTAGGGAGGGTGGTTGGGGTGGTAGTTGGGTAAAACACAATACTTTCACCTAGGAGATCAGAGATTGTGTCCCACGTGTCACATTTCCTAAACTCAACTGTCTGTTTCTTTTTTTCTTTGTTTCCTAAACCCAACTGTGTGTCACGTTTCCTAAACTCAACACGGCACTTTCTTCCTTTACTAACCCTTTCTTCTGTTCCTAAACTCAACTGTAGCTTTCTTCTCGCAATAACACGTTCTTCTTGTGATAACACGTTCCTAACGCGATAACGTGGTTTGCTCGTGATAACATGTTCTTCTCGCAATAACACGTCAAGTGGAAATACACGCGGATAGCTCAAAATGCGTACAGATAACACGCCACTTGGCTTAAGAAAGTTGGCGTGTATATTCACGCAAAGTCATGATGGTCATGTTGACTTATCAGACAATCAATCATTTTCATTTTCATAATATTTCTGCAGAATTAAGGTGATAGTTGTCTGAACATCCATGAGTACTCAGGTGGTAATAGGAACCGCTAAAAGCTAATTCGGCATATTTTTAATGGTGCCTATTTGAAAAATGTAAACAAATACAGGCTTTAAAAATAGCGCTCTATATTAACGTGGATGGTTCACTACAACGCTCTTCACAAGTAAAGGCTCAGTTCACTACTTTCATTGAATTTGGGTGTTTGATTAAATGTTATAGTATTTGAAGGTTGAAAAAAGTGTCAAAAATTTCAGAAAAAGCTTCAGAAACGCTGCAAAACACATCTGCGAAAACATGGATGTGGAAAAAATGTGAAAAAAACGACAAGAAAGGCCGGGAAAAGTCACAAATGTTGAAAAAGAACTCAAATTTTGACTCAGAAAAACCACAAGTTGGATGGTCGACAGCAAGACAACCCAAGGGTTAAAGGTTTAAAGTCAAGTTCTTTCTGATTGCCTCATGGTGTACCAACATTGTTTATTTATGAAGAAACCTGCTACTTGCCACTGTAATGACAGCTAGTCCTCCCGGGTTCCACTGACTTTGTGACCTGCAGACACCCTGTGGCTAACCCTGAAATATAGCAGTGACTTCAGTCTTACGGTGAGAGGTGAACAATGGTGCCATCAGGGAAGATTGTCCTCTCGCTGCCGTCAGTCTCCAAATACTTAATGGTCTGGTCAGGAAATAAGATCTCTCTCCTCCCCCCAGGGTGTCGCTTCTCTGTTACAGAAGGAGACATTTTGTAAATAAAAGACAATACTATGAGCTGTATTCATATTCTAACAGGTATGTATTACATATTACATAAACCTTTTCCATTTTCTGTAAGAGATGTTAACCAACAGTAACAAAAATAAGTTTCAACTGGTTCAGTCTGTTGTCAATTTGTCAATAAATCATAATAAATCTAATATACAGTATATAAAAAAGATTAGGTAGATTTGTTTTGATGTTTTCTCTTGCAGTGAATCAACAGTACTTTAAATTTTTACCTGAAATGAATACAATGAGGTTTAAAATGATATTTAACTCAAGTATGAATTAAAATTAGGGGTGCACAATTCAGAAAATGTCCCAATTCGATTAAATATCGGTTTTTAGGCTCAAGTTTCGATTCTCGATTTAAAAACGATTCTCAATTAAAAAATATGATTCACAGTATGTAAATGTAGTTACTTTTCCATGTGATAGTATACACGCCATTACAAAACAAAAACAAAAATAAATACATCTATAAATCGATTTTGAATCTGTAGAGCTTGAATCGCTACGAATGTTAATCAATTTTTTTGCACACCCCTAAATATAATGTTCATAAATATTCTTTCTATGTCATCATTCAGTATAGTCACACAGGGCGGCCATCACATAGTGCTCTTTCATCATATCCATATTTTGAAAAAAGTCCATTCAAACCTGCAATAACTGATTTTTTTGGCCATTTAAGGCAGCGGCAACAAGTTGGGAACAAAACATATATCATCACATTTAAATCTCTCACTTTTAGTTCTGGTTTTCATCTCTATGAACTCCTGAGGGAAATATCTGTCCATTTAGCTGCTAAATGCTCCACTGTGTTAAGCAGCTAGTTTCTGACCACGTCTGTCTGCCGCTGAGCAGGTAGTTTTGTTTTCAAAGCTTTTTGGCTGACAACAGCTGTCTGCTGCGGCTACAAATGACGCTATGAGAGCGCGGAGAGAGTGAACCAAGACAGTTGAGTTGTGGGCAGGACAGCTGAAACTATAAATCTCCTTAAAGCCCAGCAGAGCTGCAGATTTGAGAGATAAGTCTCTGTTGGTTAATCACTACGAGTGCCCTTACACAATGTTTTCACATTGTCATTTTTAATACATTGTGATGAGGTCAATTTTTTGTTTTATCATCATGTTTACAGGGACATAATGTACCTTTAACTAAAATGACTTCTATTTGTGATAATGTATTCTGGTTGCATGATTATAAAACATGTGTGTTATACTTAAAGAAAGGAAGCTTTTTGAAGCAGATTTTATTTTGCCAAGCTTGTGAGATAAGAAAGAATACTTTAAAAATTAGCTTTTACAGGTAGAACAACTCTTTATGCTTTTTATTATGTTATTTATTTAAGTCTATTGTTATTATTCTAGTTCTCATGGCTGTGTGGTACGGTGTTTATTTATTTTGCTTGACTGCTTCTCCTTTTCATTTTCCCTCAGTTGTTTTCTTATATCAGCTGTTGATTGCTGTTGTTCGGCTGGCTGTCTCTTTGGCATTCTTTTGTTGTTTTGTTGTTTGTTTGTTTGTCTGTCTGTCTTTCTTCGCCCCAATTGTTGTCACAAATTGTTGTTTTCCTCTGTTGTCCCCACCCCCCATCCCCTTTCTCGCAGGTATGGTCCCTTCTCTATGGTGTCTGTTTGTGTGGTGTTTGTGCCCCCCATCCCCATTTCTGTCCCCCTGTCCCGCCCGGTGAAAAATCATGAATAAATAATAAAACAGACAAAGGAGTATATTAAAACTTTCTTGTTAAAAGTACTTTGTGTGCATGACACGGAAATAAAGAATCAAATCAAAATCCATCAATATAATCACTTTAAAGATTACAGAATGTAGGAGATGAAAAGACATTACAGTCTTCCAACAGATGTAGATTTGTCGGTCACTCTCTTACCTATCTGCTTGTTGTGGAAGTGAAGGATTTCCTGACCATTTGGGTGGGTGGTGTGCGTTGTCCGTGAACCAGCATAGTAATACACCTGCAACACGCGTGCACAATTGATCCAAATGAAAAAATAAAGACATGAATATGAACATCATCTTTTGAACTGATCAAGTTTTGATCAGGTCAATGCGGTGCAAAAATGCAACCAGCCACAGAGCTCACCACTTTCCCATCTTCCAAAATGTGTTTGATGTCTCCATTGAAGAATGTGACCGTTTTTGTCTTCTGGTCTGCAGAAGTTACTTTCCTTGTCCCGTCAGGGAAAGTCACCACGGTGCACCCGTTAGCGAGAAGCTGCTCCATCTCGGGAGATATAGAGATCTTCATCAGTACAAAATTGTCAACATGGGGGTTGAGTGTCATCCAGTTTTCAAATTAAAGATTTCAGTGATGTAGAGTTATTTATACTTTGCAGGTAATCAGGTGTTTTATTTCTCGTTTCTGATATTAACCCCTGAAAGCCATATTGAATACTTATTGAAATTTCAATGTTGTTGTTTTATTACATATTTTATTGACAACTCAAAGTAACCCTTTAGGTTGGGAAGGTAAAATCTGTTTGGGTAGTGACCGAACTGACACAGGGAGCATATCGACTTGCACTGCATAAACATGTAATGAGCTCAGTCAATGCTTTGGCACCATCTTTTGTCTGTCCTCATAAATTATGGCCGGGGTGCTTAAAAACCACTTTACAGTGTATTGTATGCTTAAATAATTTGATACCATAAGATTTACACAGCAGTTAAAATTAAATGGACAAATGGGCCAGTAGCTTGGAGAGTTTGAGGACACTGTTAATCTGAATGTTAACATTGTTTTCGTATTAACAAAAATATTAACAAGATATTAAGCAAAGACTTTTGTTACATGGAGCTTGATGCATCGACTGTACTTCTTTACAATAAAATGTCTGCTTTGTATTAACTATATTGAAATGGAACAACAATTTAGGGTAAATCTTACAGAAGAAACTGGATAAAATAGGGAAGATTCTATGTTGATATGATAAAGACCATGAAGTAGGCCTATATTTTACCTCTGTCTGTCCCTCCTGGTGTACAGTTTTTGTTTGTGCAGTGCATCGGCCGGCCACTGGGCAGCAATGTGGAGTAACTGTAAGGTTCTTCCTCAGCTCAGAGGTTTCTGTTATCACCTCCTCCAGCTGGTGTTGAACTACAGACCATTCACTCTCTCTCCGCTTGAACTGCTGCTGAAGGGCTTTCATCTGCTGCCTGAGGGCCTACACACACACACAGACACACACAGACACACACACACACACACACACACACACACAGAGAGTACAGTAGACATAGTAGACATAGCACTGTATGACTCATGTGTTGACTTTAAGAAGTGGGAGTGTGTTTGCATATGTTTGCACAGATTTACGCCATGCTGTGTTTAACTGCTCTGCATCACACCTGATGACAAGAGTCTCAATCTGGAAAAACAGGAAATAGTTTCAAGCTAAATTAAGTCAAATCGAAAGTGACAGCTGCGGTGTGTTATTCTAAACCTGCCCAATACTAATGAACTATTTTCATTGTTTAGCATGTCACTGTTTAACATTCGTCCTCTTCACCACTAAGCTTGAGTTCAAAATGCTAAATGATAGAATTGGTGTATCCATCCATCCATCTTCATCCGCTTATCCGGTATCGGGTCGCAGGGGCAGCAGCTCCAGTAGGGGACCCCAAACTTCCAAACAAGAATTGGTGTATGATTTTATTATATCATTAATTTATTTAACATGGCAAATACTTTATTTTAATTTGGCTCAAACATAACCAAGGAAAATGATATATACATGATATATAAATAAAAGCATTGGCATGCTCTGCTCTTTACTGATCACACGTAAATATTCTGCTTACATTTTGTCTAACACAGTATATAGTATACCGTAACACTGCCTTTTTAGAAAGAGAAATGTCAAAATGTTATAGTGACAATTTCATCAGTTGCAGTGCTTAATAATAATTAGCACACAAATAAATATAATATATGAAAGTGAAACTATATATTGAATTGATTTAGTCCACGTTGTTCTTAACATTAAGGTGTTTCTTCAACTTTTTTTCTATAGAGATGTTGGTTATTCAGCACTCCCTCATTGATATAAATCTGGGTTGACAAACCAATAGACACACCTCAGTCAGTATCATGCAGTACAGTTCAACAGTTCCACAAACTGCAGCCTCAAAAATATTCATAATGAATCAACAAGTTACAAAAACTGAATACTATGGCCTTCATGAAAGGAGGATTTTTTGCAGGACAGCATTCGTTTTAGCAAGGTGTACCTAACAAACTGGCAACATAGTGTACGTGGAGGTCTAGTTTAGCTATGCTGTGAGACATATGAACTTATTTTTTTGGTAAGTTGGCTTGGTTCTCTGGGCGTTTTCACACCTAAAAGTCTGGACCAAGGTCCAAACCAACGTTGGTGTTTAATTACATCGTATTCGTTTGATTCTGTTCTTTTTGGTTTTACATAGTGATTTTGCTAGCGCACTAAAGAACTTTCCATGACATACCTACGGCGTGTTGTCAACGTACAGTACGTGTGTTGCGTCTCCCTTTGATTGGTGAGTAGACAGGTAGTCTTTTCTGTCTTATGAATGAAAATGAATGAAAAATAAATGAGCAAATCCTGATTGCGTTATTACGGTATTAATACCAACAGCAACAACGTTAGCACCACCTGCAAGCGCAGCACCAACTACACGTGCAGTACTCATGAGAAATGTACGTTTTCATAGTGCAAAAAGTATATAACATTTTTTTGTAAAAATCTGCATTTTGGTGACTGTTTTCAAATTGACTTTTAATGTTTTCGTCTGACCAAATGGAAATTACATATTTAATCTCTTACTCTCCCCAAATACTTCCACTACTAATTTTTTTCTTGCTCTAGTGAGGTTTTTTCCAGGTTTTTTTTCTTTTTCTATGGTACATAGTTGCCTAACTTCCTGTAATTGGTCCCAAAGTCCGAACCATCCAAAAAGTGTTTTCATACTGCAAACAAACCGAGCCATGGTTCAGTTTTGTCTGGACCAAGACCACCTCTTTTGATCGGACCAAAATTTTGTCTTTGGATCCGGACCGTGGTCCGAGGTTTCTCACCTGCAATTTTGGTCTGGACCAAACTGAAAAGTCTCAAAGTCCGGACCAAATGAGGTAGGTGTGAAAACGCCCTTAGATAACAGAAATGTGCTGAGCGTCTGAGAGAAATTGTGGCACATCTTTCTGATCTGACAAGAATAAAAGCTTACTCAGGCTTTTCCCAAGACCTTGTGATATCAAATGACGCAGTCTATTATTGCCAGCAGCTGTTGTTTTGTAACTCTAGAACATCATACTTCTAAAGGTGCTTCAAAAACAACTGACACCTACTGTACAGCCTTGTTTAGGGCCAAAATACAGTTCTAATCTACTTCTACACTATGAACCACCCAGAACTCTCTGGGACAGGTCTGCTTCTCCAGAGTCAGAACTAAACAGGGGGGGAAGCATTGTTCATTCAGTTTTTACATATCTGGAACAAACTCCCAGAAAACTGCAGGTCTGCCACAACCACAATCAATTCTTTTAAATCAAGGCTGAAGATCTTTCTTTTTGATGTTGCCTTTCTTCATTTTTTCAATTTCTTATACGGCACTGTAACTTGTATTCTCTGTTTTATCTGTTTTTATTTTTTTGATTGTTTTTATGTAAAGCACTTTGACTTGCCCTGTTGCTGAAATGTGCTATACAAATAAAGCTGTCTTGCCTTGTTTCTGTTACTGTTTGCACAGTACTCCGTCAGTATGTTCAATTTCTAAGAGCTGCTTTTCCCCACACCTCCTGACATTAAGGTAAGCGGCAACGGTAATCGTTCCAGTATGACAAGCAGGTGAGTGGCATCAGAGAAAAACAGGCAGCAACCAGTCCCAGCCTGTTCCAGAACCACAATGTAATTAATAGGGAAAATAAAATAGTGTGTCACAGAGAGGGAATCATCAACATTCATTTTTAGTTAAACTGGTACATCCAACATTAGTCACATGATTACAGGTAATTTCCCAACAGCATTACATTCATGACACCGTCTACAACAACCTTCAGTTGTCCAGGTGTCACGTAACTTCAGACTCTTCATCCTTGTATTGAAATGCTATTAAAAGGGCTTGTTATCTGCCAAATGCAAGGTAACTTGCAACACTGATGGTACCAGTTCTCCAACATCTAATCCATGGCTATCTAAAGCCACTTTTTCTTCCCACCAATAACTGACCTGGACTGCCCTGGTTTCCAGTTTGTGCAGACTGTGTTGGTTTCTCATGTCCTCAAGTACCTCTGTTCTGTCAGAGGGGATGTCATTTCCTTTGCAGCCTGTCTTCAGCTCATCTGTCTGATCCACTCTTTCTCTGCATATAAACACAGCAACTTAGGAAATAATGGTAACATATTAGAAACCAAAAAACAAGACAAAGAGTCCACAGTTTATTGTGTTCCTTATCTTATTTAGCATGACATCATTACTTGCCCTGAACCCAAAATATAGCCCAGGCTGATAGGAACAATATTAAATGTGCAGGTTGGTCATAAAGTACTGGACAAATTAAACATTTGAGCTGATGATGGCATCAAATAAAAAGATCAGGGGATCAACATGAGGCAACGTGAATGTCTGTACTAAATATCATGTAATAGTTAAACAGGGTCCTTCAAGGACTACAGTCTCAAGATAACTTCATCCTCCATTATTGCTGTCATAATAATCTTGTAAAACTGTTTGGTTGATACTATGAAACTGAATTAAGCTAATTGGGGAAAAGGTCAAAGGTAAAGTTGTGGCCTTTTGTTGTGGAGATGTGCATGTTATTTTGTGTACGTGCATTCTGGGAAGAAAAGATACGCTGATAAACCAGACAGAAAGCTGAAGTTGGCTTTATGCTGAACTGATAACAATGACATCAACCTACTTTCTGTGCCGATGCAATGCTGCTGAGATTAGGCAGATTGGTAATCAGTTGATATATAGTTTCCATTTTGCATGCTTTTAGAATACCACAAGCTGTTTTTACCTGAGAAAACCCCTCAACGATTGTGCCATTTTAGTTACATCTGGAACATCAGGGTTTTTTTCTGGTTTCAGTGTGTGTATCTTGGACATTTTCTGAGCCCCTAGACATAAAGAAATACACACAAAAAAACTTTTAAAAGATGGAAATTGCCTGTATACTTAGATGCCTCTACTCTTGTAACAATAAACCAAAACACATTTTTGAGAGGAGCAGGACTTAAAAGGATGTTTTCTGTTATTTGAGGACAAGACCATGATCCTACTCTTAGACCCCCCCCCCACACACACACATATACAAACAGTACCACTGTTATTGGCCTCAATCACATTTTCAGACCATCAGATCACATGCCGAGAACCGAGGTGTTATATTTCAAGGCAATCAAAGTGTTGACAGACAGGTAAATTCTGTTGTCAGGTCCAGTTTTTTTTCAAACTCAGAACCATCTCCAAAATTAGGCATTTTCTATCTGTCTCTGATCTAGAAAAAATCATTCATGCACTAACATCATCCTGGCTGGACTACTGCAACTCCCTCTACAAACAGTAGGTGTTTCTCAGGCAACAATTTCCCATTTACAACTACACCGCACAAGACCACATCACCTCTGTCCTTACACTGGCTCACCGCTCATTTCAGGATAAACTTCAAATTCTTCTCTATGATTTTGCTGCAACATATATATCCGAACTTCTCACTCCTTACAGCACCACCAGACCCCTCAGACTGGCCCACCAGGCCATGTAGGCTGTGCCGACTATTTTTAAGATTCTATAAATGTGTACACATATACACATTTATGTGTGTGTGTGTATATATATATATATATACATACACACTGTATATATATTTGAAACCCCACAATATTTTATGTCTCTTTTAGCTCAAGATACATGAATACATTTTTGCACAATACAAAGACTGTGGAGTTAGTCTCCTGCCGTCATCCACGTCGAAACTGCAAACATATTCATATTTAAACTCTTTGCAGAAAATGAGCCTCTATCACACCCACCTATAATGTATGATAAAGTATTCTTTCTGGTGCCACCCTGTATCCAAGTGCATCAGGTCACAAAATTACCAAAAATGCGCTCAGCCTGACCATGTGAAAACATGGGGCACGGTGCACATAAACATCAATAATCTGCATGAAACAGTATTTGGTAAAAAAGAACTGAATCCTGGAGAGAACACTAAAAAACAGAATTTTTATAAAATGAATAAATAACAATTATGAAAGATTCAAAATCAATCACAAATATGAAAACCAGACCTGAAAATATGTCAAATATATGTCAAAATTACCATTAGAATCAGCCCAAACTGTATCATCTCTGTTGGAGCCAGAGGAAGAGGATTGATGCTGAGGCCTTAGTCCAGATCCGAGACTCTGCTCCTGTTTCTGGATCCCTGGGAACATCCACCTCTCCTCAGCCTTGCTGGCATTGTCATCCTCCGAAAGGTTTAAGTGGGAATCGTGGAGGCCGAGGCAGGGAGGAGGGGATGGGAGCTTGGGAAACTGGTGACACTGGGAGGGGCGGTGATATTCATCGTCACTGCCGCTACCACCGCCAGTCGCGCTTTCTGAAGTGGAATGTGTGGGAAATGTAGTGCTTTTCAGAGGTGTTGGGACTTCACTTGTGTTGTTTGGCGCACAAAGACAAAATGCTGCGGCTGCGGTTGTTGTAGCTTGTTTTTGACCTTTGACTCCGTTTGAGTCTGTGCTGCTTCCTGGTCTTGACATACTCCACTGGCAGAGATGAAAATGTGTTTTTGTTTCATCACAGCCGGTGGATAGAGTTTCAACGTTAAAGCTTGGGACTCTCTCCATGTGGTCGTGAATGGTCTTAACACTAACAATAACTTCCTGATTTCCCCGGACCTGATGGGAAACTCTGTTGTCCCTCAAAGGGGGGGGAATGTTAAAATGTTGCACTAAGTTTGATTCATACCCAACTCTGGGATGTTTGGGAGTCCAGACAGGTGTGTTGTTTTTCTGCATGGGTTGTTTCCATAGGTCCTCTGAGGTGGCAACAGATGAGCTCACCATCATTTTTCTACAATGTGCTGTGACAATCTGACCTTTCACCTCGTCTTTGTCATCCATTTTTCCGGCAGTTTCACACATCTTTTCTACATCCTGGTGCCTCACCCTTTTCTCCCTAAATGATTTATTATCTGAGGGTATTGGCTCAGAGAGTGATTCATTAATTCTGCATTCTGTTTCCCTTGAATGAGGGTTTTCACTGTATTTTTTCTTTTGTAATTGGCCAACGTTGCCCTCGCTGTCTGTTGCTGCAGGAATATTAGTGATCTGTTTTACTTGGTCAGGCAGAGTTTCTGGTTGGGACACAAGAGGAGTGTTGAAATAAGTTTGTTCTAGGCTGAGGACACGAGGCTGAGCCTGGATCTCTGTCTGGGTCTGCCTCTGGCTGAACTCAGGTGTCTGAGGATTATCTGAAGCTGAGCAAAAGTCTTGTAAAGTCCCAAACTCAGTTTTCAAGCTTTCAGGTTGAGTTCCTTTGTCTTTAAAGACTGAAGATGGGGCAGAGGAGCGCCTCTGGATGCCAGGGGTTAACTTCCTGCTGGGCTGCTGCGGGCTGAGGGAAGCCCCTCTCTGGACATCCTGCTGATCAGAAAAATTTGAATTATTTCTGTCTGGAAATGCTCTCTCCCTCCCGCAATAAGTAATGTCTCTCTGTCAACCTCATCTTCCCACTGAGGGTATGAAAAGTAAAGATTGATGAAAATTAATTGAGTCACATGTAGATGTTCATATTGCCATTTAATAGAATGCATTCCAGCGATATTATTTGATTGGATGGGAAAAATGGTTTTAGGCAACTTGTGATAATTTGGGTGTTTTTTGCCGATGAAAAGTTAAGCTACAGCAGCTCTATGATGATCCTAATTGTTGAAACATGAGGGTAAACCTTTTTGATGTTTCATATAATGTTTACAAAAGAAATGTATCCCACTCATTAAAAGAACAGTGATGTAAATGTGCATGTACCCTGTGATACATGTCATGCTTTGTGTTTATTGAGGTTTGGTGATTTTATATGATTTTTGTTGTTATTTTTGTATGTACCTTAAGATAATCTAGGTGCATACTAGTCTATTGCCAGACCTTTATTGGCCTTTCTTTAAAGGATCTGAAAAAAAAGGAGATCTGAGGAGCAGTTCACCATAGTCCTCATAAATCCACCAGAGTATAGAACGCCAACACAAAGAATGCGGACGGAAACGGACATCCGGCCGAAAGGAAGGACCTACGGTGGAATTTCCGGCGGCAACAGAGCAATCTCGGAAATGTGGAAAGTCGCGGAATTACGTAGATGCAAAATGTCCTACGGTACTTAGAGGCACTATGCCACAGTATATATATATATACACACAATATACTATTATGTGGTATACCTGCAACTGTTTTGGTTCAGAGATTTCATGCACTTTCAGCTGCTCCTCTACACACTCCCCAAAGGTCTCTTCCTCCCTCACAGCAGATCTGATCAGCATTGGTGCCATGACAAGGAAAAGAACATTAAAATATATTTGGGAAAAAGAAGGAAAAGGAAATAGCAAATAATAGCAAAGAAGATTAGTTAAATGTTGTTAAAGCGGTGGACCAGCAACTCCTGTGTTCTGCGAGGTAAAGTTTGGTGAGTGGTGGTTTTGAAGAGAGCAGAGATAACGGTTTCAGTTCCCTGTCAGAAATATTCTAAATAAAACGTACATTTGAAGTGATCTCGATTTTTTTTTTAGGTGTCTAAAAAAACATTTAGCTGCTTCCCCCGTTCATACATAGTACATTGCTTAGCTTCAGTGTCAGTACTCCTGCCTGCTTCTCCGCCATCTACTGTAGCTAATGCACCAACTGTGGATAATAACTTCATAAAACCCCCCTACAAAAATCCAAACTATCGCCATAAGCTAACAAAGAAGTGGCACACATGTTCTGCCATATAGATTTATATATAGATCACACTTCCAAAATCCTCCACAGTTGTAGGCCAGCTGTATGAGTACCTGTCTTCAGAGTGGGCAGGCAGGACGTTTCTCACTCCAGAGGGGCTGACTGGGTCCTGGTCTGGCTCATCTCTGTGGTGGTCAGTCCCTGCGATTGTAGGTAAGTCTCTCTGCTCTGCAGTTTCTTTTTTGGATCTAAATGCATCTGAATGGAAGAAAAGGTTTTACAAACAGTATATTAATGGTGATGGATCAGAAAGAAGTGACTCTGCAGGATAGGAGGTGAAGGGAGCTTCACTGTGTGCACGCTCTAGTCAAACGTATCTAACTGGATGAGTGCCAAACATCTCCGCCTCCTATAAAATAGTATGAATGACAGTGAGAAAACTCTGTACCACTGTGAGTAGGTACAACTTTAAAGTAGCAGGTGCAACTTTAAAGTAAGTGTTACTGGAGTCGCAGGTTGGCTTGACAGTCTGAGAACAGTAGTCTGATTCTTAATCTGTCGGACACAATTCCCTCCGATGCTGCAAAGCTACACGTCTTAGAGTCCTGCTGGATTCAAACACTCACAGTAAACTAGCCATGATCACGTTCCTTTAGGTTAATAATCACGGTTCGTTTAACTAAAAAACTAAGCTATGAAATATTACATTTGAGTTAAGCTAGTTGGACAAAATTCAATGTTTATCATTTTAATATAATGCTGTAATACGATTAAAATATTTTATCATGATTAATCGCATTAATGTCATAGTTAACTCATAATTAATCGCAATTAATCACACATATTTATCTATTCTAACTGTCTCTTGATTTCTTTGTGCTCCAAAAAAAGAACCACGGGTGCAATGCCTTTTATGGCTGACATGGAGCAGATTCGTTTTAACTAAAGGAATTCTCAAAATTGTTTCTTGAAGACCATTTTTGATATTGTATGATGAGACTTAAAAGTCTGATTTGTGTTTGTTGCTATGCCCTTAATCTAAGCAAACTTTGATCTTGCACTCAGATTTTCTGGCAGCACTCCAGACATTTTTTTTCCTTTACTTTTTTATCATCTGTCACGGTTTTTCTTTTTTGGATTGGTTTGAAAAAATAAAAAAAATATGCTTATCTGCGAAGGTAAAGAATGAATCAAGCGCTCTCGTAACTCAGTAAAACCACCAGATCAAAAGATAACTAATGCATGAATCATTTCAAGAAATAAAGCTGTAAAATCATTTAATGATATCAGAAAATGTTCAGCAAAACAAACAGCATTGACACATTACATTTGATGTTTCGTGTACCTCTTGTTTAAATGCAGCTTTTGAAATCAAATCATAAATCAAATGTGAAAAGGGTCACGTCCTCTCCATGTCTCTAAAACCTGTCTGACTCTAAGGAGTTGTCTGGACTTGTAGCTGGAGCAGAGAAAGAGTTTAAAGCATGCTGAGTTGAGTGGGAGGCCTAAGGCTAAGTCCTTCTCCTCCTCCCTTAGAATGCAACATTCCATGAAACCACATTTCATTTATCCTGCATAGTAGAAAACATTGACAGCAACACTACGTCCAACTTCTCGTACGCCTATACGTGCATCTGCCATTAATTCCCAGGGATCCATATCTGCATACTCCAAGGAGAATAATTTCCTCAGGCTATAAAAGGCGGAGCTAAGAGCACAGGGCTGGACTGACAAAGCCCAACTCAAAGAAGCCGTGAACCATTTACTCTGCACACTGAGAGAATCCTTGCCAGACCTGATACCGACTCCCTCAGAACAGGACATTCCAACCTGAATGACTTTGGAAAAAAAGAAACACACATGAGGATTAAAACGCAAGACATTGAGGAAACTTGTTTGGCAGATTTTTTTTCTTCTTCTGTTTTTTATCGGGTGAGACTTCATGTGTGACGTGCTTTCCTTGCCTTTTCAGAAATACAGTATTTATGCTCTATATGCAGAGCTTGTAATTCATATTTGCTAATTACGTGGCAAGTGTATTTGACTGTTGAAATGGCAAACGCTACTACATCTCCCTACCAACTTATTGATGACTGCGATGCCTCAGACAAAACACTGTATAAATTCTATGCAGCGGTTATGATTGTGATTTTCATCCTGGCTTTGCCTCTGAATGCATCTGTCCTCCACCTCTTCATATTCAAGCTGAAATTCTGGAAATCCAACTCCAATAATGTCTTCCTTTTCAACCTGGTGTTGGCTGATATTCTCCTGATCTTCTGTTTGCCCATAAAGGCATACAATTACATCCAAGGAGAGAGGAGGATTGAGAATGACGCGGTTTGCAAAGCCATGCTCTTCATGTTGTTTTTAAACCGAGGGGGAAGCATTGCCTTTCTGACTGTGATTTCCATTGATCGATATCTTCACGTGGTACACCTTGGTCGAAGGAATCTCCTTAAAGTTCTCAAGAAATCGGGTCTGATCTCGATCCTCATCTGGCTGTTTCTTGTGCCTTTAACCATCCCCACCATGCTCAAAAATTATGATTGCTGCCACAGCCCAAATGAAGACGATACAATAATTAAGGTAATGTTTCCATGCTGAATATGCAATTTGCCCCACCTCCTAACCCTAACAGTTGTTATTGGCAGGTTTTCAGCGAGTCCCAAAAAGTTGGTATAATACAATACAATGTACTTTATTGCCCCTGAGGGAGGGGGGAATCATTTTAGGCAGAGTGATGCTGCAAACATACAAACAGTGAATAGTAATCTACACACTGATTAAAAGATACCATTCAATACACAGAAAACTGTCAATCAATTAATATAGCTGGTGCAATGGTAGCAGGTAAAAATGGTAAAAAAAAGATCCCATTGCATGAGATTAGTGAAATGAAAAAGCATAAAGTGGATAATGATTGTCCCATACTATTCAGCTTTATTTGGGAAATTAATGGGACCATGTGGCAACCATTGTTAATATTAATGGACAAAGCATCCGGTTCGGCGAAGTGCTGCAAATGCGGAAGTGCCTTAAACCTGCATTTTATCTTAATTCCAGGAGGGGGCGAAACATGCAGTTGCAAAATGGAGTCGGTTTCTGTAGAAGACTGTGAGAAAGTGACCCACTTCTTCCTTGATTAATTACCTCAGTAAACATTTTCATAATGATTTTATGGTCTGAATCGCTAGTTTTAAGTCTTCTGCAACACAGAATGATCATTTTTTGAATTACGGCCTTGTTGATGTTAACAGTTTGACAGTTTTCTGCCTGTCAATCATGACTGCGGTTTAGCAAAGCTTATCAATTACACGTGAACTTTAAGCTAGCAAAGCTAAATCTTACTTCAAATTATGTACGATAGCTTTCAGCAGCAGTTACATCCAGATTGCCAGTGAAAGTGTGTAACGTACTGTGTAAACAGCGTTGCCAACTCTCAGCTAAGTCAGAGTCAGACAACAGTCTATGGCTCCTCCCTCACTCCTTCCTCTCGTCTAAAATCATCACATAAGTAACCAAGATGGCTGTGCCAGTAACGGCAAACTCGACGACTCATAGCAGATCTAACTAATGGGTGACGTCACACATGTTCTGTCCATTAATATTAACAGTCTATGGTGGCAACACAGTGCTGAGTGAGCATGTTTTGATGTCATCAAATCAAAAGCTGCGCCATTAATGCAATTCAGTTCACACAGAATTGTGATTTATTTTGTTAAAACAGGTACTTAGCCAAGTAAGTCAGCATGTAACCAAGAGGATACTATAATTTATGTGATCAAGGGGATGAGAGGCTTGATCATAAATGAAGGGTGTAGCTCTATGGTGTCCTTCCAGAGAGGACCGAACACTGGGGGTTTATCTCATTCAGAAGCTCCACTTAGATAGAGGCAGTTTCGAGAGCTATTGTTGCAGTAACACAGCACACAGCATTGCTAAAGTTGAGATGTATTAAACTGCTTCATAAAAGACAGAGCACGGTTGGAAAATTATAAGTGCATACTGAAATAAAATTGTTATTGTCAAAAAATGAGGATATGCAATAATACTGTGTTGGCTACAGTTAAAAAGTAAGTTGATCTATACTTAGTACTGTATTTAAATACAATTTGCAGCATACTAGCATATTTCCATTTTATTTTACTACGTTTCTACTCCAAAACCTTTCAGGAGGAATTATTTAACTTTTTTTCTCCAGTATGGATTTCAGTTGTGATTATTAGTTACTTTACAGTTTAAGATTTACATAAACAAAATGATGATAATGAAATATATTTTGAAAAGTGATTACACAGCTATCCGGAGCAATTTGTAGAAATAGAATGGCCAAACAATCAAGAAATGTGTTGTTGATGAACTGTATATGACAAGTTGATCCTTTCTTCTGATTTAAGGAAGTCGACATCATACGAGAATTCATCTTCTTTACCAAGATTGTCATCCCCTTCGTCATCTTGGTGTACTGCACAGTGCGTATTGTCAACAAGCTCAGGAAACAAACAATCGGGGATACAACCAAGCTGAAGAGAGCAGTCTTTCTGGTAACATGCGTTATGGTGGTCTTCTCCTTCAGCTTCCTCCCTTGCACTATAGCCAGGATGGTTCTGCTGATTGCCCAAGTCGACAAGTGGTCCGAAGCATACGAGGACAAAGCTGCTGTGGCCTTTGACGGCCTCATGGTCCTCTCCTATATAAACTGTTTGCTGGATCCGCCGGTCTACTGCTTCTCTAGCACAAAGTTTAAAGGTCTTTATCTCTCTACTTATTTCCCATTCCTTATAAAAAAAGTGCCATTGCAAAGCTTAAGGGTAAACACAATACAACGTCCGCGCAACGATGTTATTTGAAATGAATGGAAAAAGAGGCTGTTTGTCTGTGTGGTGACACATGTCCAACCCAAAAGGATTACCACCTGAGACTGACAGTGTGTCCCAAAAAATTACATACTGAATGACAGGGACAAGTGCGCCTTGAAGACAAGAAGTCCAGTTTCAATTGATTCGACAATAGAAATTATTTAAAGGCACATATGTAAATAGAAAGCTCTGGTTTGTGTGTTTATCAGCATTGTGTATATATACTGTACAGTAGTAGTGAGGGGAATGCCCCTCAGCCAAAGTATGCACATCTGTTTTTCTGTTTGTCTTGGACAGCAAGTATTTATGGCCATGAGAAATTCCTTTAAAGCGTTAAAAGAACAGTAATCTTATTTTTCAAATCCTACAAATCTCACACAACCTTTATATCAACTTCCACGGTTAAACAGCCATTAGTGTTTAATGCCATCAGAAACTATAACCATGTCACCCAAAAGTGTTTAAATCTTGTCAAATACATTTTTCATGAAGCCATAAATGGTAATAGATTTCAAACTAAGGGAACTAAAAAGGAAGAGGTATCAAATACGTGCATGAGCACCGACTACCAAATAGACACATATTAGCCCATGAAGCTGTTTCTTAATGTTGATTGATTACTGAATTGTATAACTGTTTATATTATATGTAGAGCAGTAGTTCCCAAACTTTGGGGGGCCACTGAGTTATAAGGGGAGGCTGGGTGAAGCAAAATATCAATAAATAATGCATGGTTCTAATACACTGCTGGCAAAGCATGAACAAGTTTGTGAAAGGATTGCCAAGTAAACGTAACGCAGACGATGAAACCACAATAAAAACACCAAAAGTACCCAGACAAAGGCAAGAAAATACATAGCGGTGAACACAATTTGATCTAAGGAGCCGCCGACTGTCTATTTTTTTAGTCGAATCTGACAGTATCGTTGACTATCCCTTAAAAACAACTGATTGTTGCGTCTCTCTCTCTCTCTCTCTCTCTCTCTCTCTCTCTCTCTCTCTCTCTCTCTCTCTCTCTCTCTCTCTCTCTCTCTCTCTCTCTCTCTCTCTCTCTGCCCCTGCAGAAAAAGTTTGGGAACCGCTGATGGTTGGTTTAATTATACTGTATATATTTTCTAATACTACTGTCTACTACCATTATGTTCACAAACCACTGTTGATTTAAAGATCATACTTTGACAACCATTAATCCAGAGCACAAAATTACATGCCTCCATAATGTAAAATTCCCCAAACGATAAAATCATGAATCATGTGTTTTTTTTAACTAGACTAAACAATCCTTTACTCAGACTTAATCACAGAAACTCCACTGTGCCTGAATAAATGACTTGCATGCTCTCACTCACCTTGATGATATCATCAATAGTAATGAGTCACTCAGATAGGGTCACTGTCTGGCTATAAATACAGGGCTTACAAATTTTAAGTAATCAACTAGCTGGGGTCTGGTGATTCTAGGTTTAATTCAATGTAAATTTGACTCATCTGTGTGTTAAAAATGCATCATTGTGTACTGTATCATAGAATAAGTCAATGCTTTGTATTCGTCACAGCATAGTTTGAACAGTAAATAGTGAATCACTGTAACAACGTAATGACACTTTCTATTCGTTCTGTTGAATATTTTGCAACTTCCTTGTCGAGTTTAATCTATCATGAAATCTACATAATTTGGGAAAACCCTTGTTGGGTATTATACATTATCACTGGAGAAAAACTTTACAGCTTTGTAATAGATTTAAATGATTTTATTAATGTGGCTACATGATTAAAAACAAGACTGATGCATACTGATATACACAACCTATCTGGCTCTGCAAATGTCACATCTGCACAACTGACAATGTGTGTCTACTAGTATGAAAACTGAAAATATTTGCAACACGTGTCTTAAGGTTACATATAGTATGACTACTTTGTCATTCAGTTGTGGAGATTTGACCTGAGCAGTGCTGTATGCTCACAGTATATTTCATGTCTGTAACTTAATTTTTCATTCAACACATTCATTCATGTTTTTACTTCCACCTTAAAAGGTCCCATATTGTAAAATGTGATGTTTTTAATTAAAAAAGCAGGTCAAGGTGCTATATAAATACTGTGAAAGTATCAAAAAGCTCAATCCAAAGAGAAATCCACACAGCCTGTATTCAGAAACTGTGCCTTTAAACGAGCCGTCAGGACTTCTGTACCGTTCAGATGTCACAACCATACTATATATATATATATATATATATATATATATATATATATATATATATATATATATATATATATATATATATATATATATATATATATATATAGGTAGAAAGCCGCTACAGTGCCGTTACAGTCATTCCCCAGCTGTAATGACGGTGCAGAGACGCAGCAATCACAGATGTAAAAGACCCGGAAACGCCGGCCAATCAGAGCAGACTTGATTTTTTGGGAGGGGGGTTTAAAAAGACAGGTGCTAAAATGGAGCATTTTTCCGAAAAGAGTCACCCTCTGTATACAGGTATATTCAGAAGGACAGTATGAGAGAAATATGTTTTTTTAACATTAAAGTATGTAAAAACCCAAAATACAAGTATGAACCTGAAAATGAGCATGATATGGTCCCTTTAAATGCTTAATGGTGTTTTGTTTAAAATACAAATAGGTAACGTTTGTTGTTATACGGTACTTAAAAGGAGTTATAATAATTTCAGGTTTTATGACCTCATAAAACAGTTTAACAGAAGGGATTATGGATGCAAACATATTCTGAATTGTTATGAGTTGTAGATATATAAGACATTTACAGAAGGTGTTCCTACAACTAACAATCAACTGTTGTCCCAACAGTTGATTGTTATTATAAGTGTCCCAATAAATGCTTTAAATATATTGCCCTCAACCATCACTCACCACACCACTTAAGTGAAGTTGTCAGTGGAAATGTTTCATTTTTGTAACAGAAATATTTAACGGAGATCACATTCAGAGACTGACGGACACCTTTTATAACAATTTTTACAGGTGGCAGTGTGCCAAGTACTTGTCTTTGATGTGTTTTTACTACTGCTGTGTTATGTGAATGTATAAATATATTTTTTATCTTTGAGAACATTTCTGCTGACTGATCCTTTGTATTCTTTCCTTCAAATAACATGGATATGAAACTCCAAATATCTTTAACTGAATGGTTCTATCTCTTGATGGATGTATTTGAAGCTTAATATCCAGGCACACACCTTAGTTGATTAAAGTGCTGCTGTCACACAAACATTTGCATGAATTTCAGGTATGAGTCAACATGCATTTAAGCCATCTTGAAATCTTTGCCCTGGGAAAGGAGTGGGAGTGGTTTTAATTAATGACTCTATTGTATCTGAAAAACTGTCTCAGAAACAAGTAGCTAAATTCGGTCTTAAAGCTAAAAATCTCTCTCTGGACCATATATATATAAATACATATATTTACATATATTTGTCACTCCAAATGATGAGAAAGAGCTAAATGTTTGAAACACATGCGTTTTAGTGGCCAAATAATCTGTAAGGTGACTTCAGTAAACAGAAAAAGACAGCAGGTTGACCATATGACCAAACACATACTAACATTAGTGCATTTAAGCTTAATTATTAGCCTAATCATTACAACTACCTGTTGTTTTGACACTGTAATTTGTTTCTGCTTGTACAAATTCATCTGGAATAAGATTGCAAAAGACGAGTGAGGGGTCGGGACTACCTGTCATGTAGTTGGTGTGAAAAATATTTATTTGGTTATTGAACTTGAACAATACACTGGATGTAAAATTGTAATCCGGTGTAGTGATTTCAGTTGAAAAATGACAGCTTTGATGATTTTTATTTTATAATTCAACACATACATACACAAACAAATTCACACTGGATCTTTATGGCAAAATGTAAACTTTTTTTTTTAAAGTGTCTCAAAAGTAAAAACTAAAAAAACACTTCTGATCGTGAAGCTTATCAGAATGTACATTTATCTTGAAACCGTCTCTGGCAAAGAGCACCAACGTGTAGAAGTGTTCATGGTAATAATGTGTTTAAATGTTAATTTTTTTGTACGTTAAATCTATTTGCTTTCTGCCCATTTACATGTATCTCAGTTTGCCATTTTGAGTCTTTTTCAAGTCCCAAAGATAGAACTTTTCCACTGCTACACATAACAGGACTCTACATGTTAATATAAAATCTGATTCAGATAAGATCAGTTTTTGTCTGTGTAACTAGGATGCATATGATTTCGGGAGGCAGTAGCTGGTTCTTACCCTGGCTGAGACATGTGGAGACAGGATGATCCTCAGGCTTCCTTCCATCTGATGGAGGAGGAGATGACACGTTGAAAACTGGGAGCTGTAGGGCCGCTCACAAACCCAAGAGACGGAGAGGGATGAGAATGAGAGGAAGCATGTGAGGGGAAAAAGAAGAGACAGTGAAGACGCTGTTAATAAGCACTGTTTTAGGTCAATATTTAGGAATCTTAATCCTAACCCTCTTTAAAGTATAAATGGCAGGTTTTTCAACATAAATCCCATCACATAAGTGTTAGGAACTCTCTGAATCACCTCAAAGGAATTCCACATTTAAATGGATAAAGTATGACATTATACTGCAGTATAAACCATGATGCATTTTCAAAACTAGATCAGATGACAAATACACAAAAAATGCATTTTAGCTGATCCAGCACCAGACGTCTTAAAAGAGCTTCTGGCTAAAGTTTTGTTATTGTTTAAATTTTTGGTTTGATTGATTTTTAAGGCCACTTCTGGGCAGATGAACTGCTCAATAAGCTGACAGGACACCCAACCCTCACATATTAACACCAAGATTTCTGGCTCTTAAACTTAACACTGCCTGTCTGCTCGCTGGTGCTGGGCAGGGAGTATAAAGCAGGTTTACCACAGCTTGCTCTGGAACCATAAAGTGAATAAGCAGTAAAACCATAACAATGAACTAAATTAAGCTATAAAAAAAACTATATAATGGCCATTTCTGTCCAAGGGCAGTCACAACACTGCTGAGCTCTGAAAACAATTGTTTCCAATGGCTTGCCCTGCCATTGCGCTGGCCGTTCAGGTTCAACAGCACTTGGTCTGAAAGGCCCTTAAAGCAGTACAGTTGGGGACCCACATTACACATCATCATTAATATGAAATATTGATCAATGCAGCTTTAGTGCAATAATGCAGTAAAACCATACAGTACACAAAAAATTCATTTTATTTTAAATATATTTATTATAATTTATTTGATTTATGTAAAAGTTAAGATAAAGTGCAACTAACTTTCTTTCCAACAAATCACATATTCAAAGGAAGCATTTTACCAGTCATACAGTACCCACCTTATCAGAGCTCACGGCAGTCAACACAGGCAGCATGCCGATCCACCGCAAGGGTACACAGACAGGAAACATCAGACCTTCAACAGAGACTGAGACAGAGATGAAGAATTAATATGAACGAGAAGCAGATCAGAATGTGAAATGAGACGTTCAATATCTAAAAGATCTTGTGCATGTGGGAAGAAACGCAAGAAGAGTCCAAACTTCCCAAAAAATACTTCTTGGAATTTACACTCATAGAGATGGGTCATCCAGAGCGCCTTGATCTAATTTGGACAAAGTAAACCACTGTCTGTAAGTTTTAGGCATTGTTACTTTAAAAAAGGGGGCTTAATAATAAAACAAGATGTCTGTGTCAGTGGATTACTACTAAGAGCTAATGCATGAAAAAAAAGCTTCTGCAGGAAATCCCAAAGGGAGAAATTAAATTTTAGTTTTTTGGAGGGTAGCTGATTGAAATGAAGAAAAGATAAGTTCTTGCGGGCATCTTATCTGAACAGAGATAGGCCCCTGACAGGTCTGTGTACATGTTATGCAGGTACATAATGCAAGATAGAACCTGTATGGTTCTCCTTGCAAGCATTTCCCATCCTACAAAGCACCTACAGCTCAGAACTATATTGCAATGTAAAGATTTTTACCAATAAAGTTTTTGAACTCCTACCCTGAAGGAGGCGTTTTAGAGTAATAACAGCAAATAGAAACCCCTCATCTCCAATGCTGTGAAGGTGCTAAATAACAATGGGAGCCGTACTTTAGAATGAAATGTAGGGCGAGACAGACTTACGTGTTTTTTTAGTAGGCTATATTTCTCTATTTATTTACTTATTTATTTTTGTAAATGTAACTCTTGTAAAGTCACTTTTGATGAAATGTACTGTGTGTTTTTGTCTGTCTTGGTTAAGTACTGTTTGTAATGTCCTGTCTCTCTTGTATTCTTTTATTTCTGGTGAAATAAAGTTTTTCTTATTTGTACAAGATCTCCTTCTTTCTTTTAACTGACATTGGCACTTTCATAACTTCCAATTCTCCAAATTTGGTTCAACTACAAAAGCGAACAGGAAACCACGGCAGTACATGCCCCATGTGTCCTGTACAGCCACATTCTCCATTGAATTGCACTGATCTGTCAAACTTTAGCGTGAAAGCAGAGTAATTCAATTCAATTTTAGTATCAATTCATAACAACAGTTATCTTTACACACTTTACGGACCCAACAGTTCTAGTAGCTCCCTCCAGAGCAAGCAACAGTGTCGAGGAAAAACTCCCTTTTAGGAAGAAACCTCAGACAGACCCAGACTCTTGGTAGGCAATGCTGCTAAGTAAGTAGACCGTCTGTCGGGTGGAGAGGACAGCGAGGTTGTTGAGTCTGGGGAGGAACGGGCGGTGGGGAGACGACTCTCTCCAGTACTTTGAATTTGAACTGCAGAAACTTTTTTAAACACTAGCTGTCAGTATTACATTTTGCACCTTTAAAAAGGTAGTATATCAACGATGTTTCATTTCCGGGATTGTTCAGGTGCCACCAGAAATTCTGCCAGACCAATTCAAATTGTGTCTTGATTCAATAGATGATCCAGTCCACTATAGTTTCATTACTGTTTGCAGGAAGAAACCCTTATAGATGCATGCTCAGTCTCCAGTGAGTAGAAGAGGCGGGGGGCAGTAGTAACATCCTGTTTGGATTCTCATTTCTTGGCAAAATTTGTGTATTAACAGTCCATTTTTGCAAAACGCATTCCTTAAGTGGGACATTCAAAGTTGTGTACTGTAGGATTCATGCACCTAATTGGAAATACAGTGGTAATGAGCTGTGTAGGTAACCCTGTGCTAATCTTGAGATAAACTGAAAAAACATGTTAAAAGTGGGACATATTGTGCTGTGGACACAGTGCATCTCTGACAGCATGTGCAACAGCCTGCAGAGTCAGTGTTTTCTTTGGCACCATCGTTTTTTTCCCAGCGCTGAAATATATACAGTGCAAAAAGTAAAGCAGCAGCAACTATGAGATACTAAAAAGTTAACAGAAACACCATATATATATATATATATATATATATATATATATATATATATATATATATATATATATATATATATATATATATATATGCATGCATGTATCACTTTGTCGATATTTGACCAGTAGAGTCAATCTAACTTAAATATTAAGCAGAGTGCATCTGTTTGATGGGTGATTTGTCATACTAGAAGCGTGCAGAGTTTCTGTGTTTAGGATAAAATGTATTGACAAGGATCAGCATCATAGGCTTTCTGCTCTATTAGCTTTACTCTTGATTCAGACTTAAACTTTGTGACAGAAAAGCAAATAACTGTTTTGTCAATAATCTCCTCTTTAAGGTTCAAGTTCTGGAAGAACAAAAGTATCTTCCTGTGCAATATTGTGGTTGCTGACTTCTAGCTGGCCGCCTGTCTTCCTACCAAGGCCTACCATTACCATAAGCACGAGAGACGCAGCCAAGATAAAGTGGCTCGTAAGACGATGCTCTTCATGCTGTTTCTAAACCGAGGAGCAAGTATCGCCTTCCTCTACTTCAACGTGTTGCATCTTGGAAGGAGGTATTTTGTGCTGAAGAAATCTCCTCAAATCTCCATTTTTATCTGGCTGCCCCTCAACATCCCCACTATGGTCAATACCTTTGAGCAACAGTCACGGCCGTGAAGTTGAGACTTTTCTTCACGATGTGACAGACACCTTCAGAGAGGTATTGTTTTAGTTTCTTTTGTTCTAATTTAGATTTGCATTAACAAAGCTGTAAAATATTTTATAACATGGAAACCGAATAGGCTTTAATGATTGAAATGAGAGCACAACTAATAGTCCAATTTAACTCCGAAGTCAGAGAACTATCCCTGCCAAGGCTAACAGCTTCCAACACTACAGTGATTCACACTACCTCACTCCTTGCAACAGACCACCTATAAAGCTGTCGTTACAGTTCATTAGCTTTGATGGTTAATCTAATTCTCCTAGTTCCCTGACTAACAGCTTTGCCACAGGCAGCATGAACCAAAAAACCTGTGAAAACTTAAAGGTTCTGTATTGTAAAAAAGAAGAAAAAAAACAAGCCGTCAGGATTTCCGTGCGGTTGTGATGTCACAACTTTACTTTATAAAAAAAGTAATAAATGCAGGTACAGTGCTGTTATAGACATTCCCCGGCTGCAATGACGGTGCTGAGACGTCAAAAGTGCAGAGGAAAAAGTCCCAGATATGCTCAGGAGGGTTTAAAGAGGGCTAAACGGAGCATTTCAGACAGAGGGTGAATACAAGTATATTCAGCCAGACAGTATGAAAACAGTTGTTTTTGAACAATGAAGTACGTAAACATGTTCTAGAAGAAAGCCAAAATGCAGAAAATGAGCATGATATGGGATCTTGTTGTGCGGTGTTTGTTTTGTTTTGCAGTGTTTGCAGAGCTTTCATTCATCAATTTATATCTCCGTGTTTATCGTCAGTACCTCAAATCAGTTATTCCTGTCCTCATTGGGGTTTACCCTCAGTGCAACATATTGTCAACTCCACCACGTTTTCTAACATTACTCGAGTATGTATATAAATATTTCACTATTTTCAATTGCTCCTTTTGGAATTAATGTCTTTCTGTGGTTGCATTAACACATCACATTTACAAAGGATGTGTAAAAGATGATTCATGTTTTGTTTTTAATAATCAGAGTAAACTGGCCTGTCTACATTTCTAAAACATGTTCACCACAACCACTACAGAAATGTCAAACCTGAGAGGACTGCAGAAACCTGGAAGGCAAATTTAAACCTTCCTCTTTCACACTGTAAATAATTTTGTTATGTTGATTATCAAAACTAAATTATTTGTATAGAACTGAGATACTGACTAAAGATCTTTGTATACTGCTGCTCTAAATAAACAGCTTATGGCTCTTTGCAATGCACCAACATGCAAAGCTTTTACTGTGAAACCACCTTCCTTTTTTTCTAAAAAGGTGTAACATTATGCCAAACAAGTACAAAAGCAAAACCTGCATATCCCTGTTGTACCCTCCTACATCACAGCAATGTCCAAATGTTGATGTTGCTGGTCAGCCTCTCAGGCTCCATTTGCACCCCTTTGCAGTAACATGCTACAGTTTTTTCAGATTGTGTATGTACACCCCCATGTATTCTTGTCTATCCATTTTCTAACGTTCTTGTGTCTCACTGAGATCCTGTGTACGGATGCATTAGCTCGTCATTTTCACGTTTTCCCAATTTTGAGGTGTGTACACTTTGCTCTGGGCAGGTTGTATGGGTGTAGCAACAGGAGAGCTGGTGGTGGCAGTCAAGTTGAGGCTAGCATCCTCAGAGCAGAAATATTACAACAGCCGCAGCAACAAAAACAGAGAAAGAAAGTATGAAAACGAAGACAAACAAACCCTAAACCGAGACAAACACTGAACATCAGTGTTAACTGTATTGTTGCCACCTTCTCTGCAGACTGGCTCCACGCCCTGTCTGCTTTTTTAAAGCCCTTAATGGCTTAATGTCTCAGCCATTGACTGAATGCTGTTTTAAGGAATTTAGCTCATTAAGATAAGTCACGTGTGATGAGTTGAGTTGGAGACAAATAGGCCCTTTTCACAGCAGCTATTTTGACATGTCGTAGCAGGGCAAACCCAGGTTAAATTGTTTATATTAATTATTGCCCCGTTCATTTAGTGGACCACAGCCATTCCAGTGAGCTAGTATTATTACAGGTCCCTGGCCCCCCTAAATGGAAAAGGACCAAAATGAATTACCCCTGTTGTTGCCCTGCAATGACATGTCAAAATGGCTGCTGTGAAAAGGACCTGTTCAAGGCAAGGAGAGAAAGTTGTCATTTTAAATCAAATGTTGCCGTCGTCTTTATCTCCTAAACTGAATCTGCTCTGTGTTTTCTACTTGTTGAAAATGCTTAGAGTTCCCATGACATGGTGCTCTTTAGATGCTTTTATATAGACCTTAGTGGTCCCTAATACTGTATCTGAAGTCTCTTTTTATAGACCTTAGTGGTCCTCTAATACTGTATCTGAAGTCTCTTTTATATAGACCTTAGTGGTCCCTAATACTGTATCTGAAATCTCTTTTATATAGACCTTAGTGGTCCCCTAATACTGTATCTGAAATCTCTTTTATATAGACCTTAGTGGTACCCTAATACTGTATCTGAAGTCTCTTTTATATAGACCTCAGTGGTCCCCTAATACTGTATCTGAAGTCTTATTTCCAAAATTTCAGCCTTGGTGGCCTTGACCAACTGCCACTTTGCTTGTTTGAAAGCCATGATGTCTCTCTCTCTCATGGGTGGGCCAAATTCTCTGAGCGGGCAAAGCAGAGAAATGGGACGTAACCTTGCTCCTTATGACCTCATAAGGGGCAAGACTCCAGATCGGCCCATCTGAGCTTTCATTTTCTCAAAGGCAGAGCAGGATACCCAGGGCTCGGTTTACACCTATTGCCATTTCTAGCCACTGGGGGACCAAAGGCAGGCTGGGGGAACTCATATTAATGTTAAAAAAAAACTCATAAAGTGACATTTTCATGCCATGGGATCTTTAATTACAACACACTGCACTGGATGTAGTGACAGGAGTAGGTCTCAATACCACATCCAAAAAGTAACCGCCGACCTGTTCCTAGTAGAGTCAGCAGTCTACTCTGCTCCTGTAGAACCTTGTGGATCTGCTCAATTTGTTGCTGAAGCACCTCATATGGATGATCTGGACCCTGCCAACAGACAAACATTAGGGACATAATTAATAGAAGGGATTAGAACATGATCCAGAGACTGTGGTAGGCAATTTCAGACGCTCTACTGCTTTCTAGTGGCAAGAAGAAGAACTGAAGTAAAAGTGGACATGCCCGATTCCATGGAACAGTATTGTGGAGCCGCAAAGATTAATCGATAAATTATAACTATTAATAAATATTAGTATCAGTAATTAAGTAAAAGTAATTATCAGATTCCAGCTTCTTCAATCTGAACATTTTCTAGTTTCTTCACTTCTCTGAAATCTTATAGACCAAACAACTAATCAATTAATCTAGAAAATTGATTAGTTGAATTAAAATTGAATTAAATTGAATTAAAATAAAATATTAATTCGATAATTTAAATAATCATATAATCATAGTTGCATCCCTACAGTATTGTATAAATTATTCCTTACAGCAGGGGTCTTCAACTTTCTTTTTAGACCAAGGACCCCTTTACTGAGAGGGAAACAGAGCATGGACCCCCTACTACATTGTATAACATTTTGTATAAAAGTTGCGGTTACAGTATTTTTAGGTTCCCGGGACATCAAAATGCCACCCTGAGATCTTCTATCTCTACAAACAATATCATTATTATAAAAAATATAGAAAATGTATGACGTTCAATGGACTCCTGCGGATTTGCAAATGATGCATCTCTTCAGCTTTAGCTCATACGCAGCCATCATCATCTTCTTCTAACAAGACGGCCACACGTGACTAGCGCCAACCTAATTCTTGATTGGCCAACAACACATTCAAATCAAATCATTCAACAAGCAACTCTGACATGGGCAAGGGATGGCGGCAAGAGAACGATAACGGTATTGATATGATATGGCAATAATGATCGTGAAAAAAAGATTTTTTTTTTAACCCATTTGGGCAAGTGGGTTGTTAGGTTTACTTGCCTAACGTGGCGTTTTACTTGCCCGGGGCCATCGGGCAACCATTAATGTTGAACATTTTTTTTAACAATTTGGAAGTTTTTTTGTAGTGGATGTTTATTTTATATGGTAAGCTTTTTTGTAATTCAGAAAAGTAATACTTACTTGTTGCCTAGTCTGATTTACAGTTTTAAAGGCATCCAGGTGGGTAGCAGTTGGCAGGTATGGTCCAACAGGGATCGCATTATCAGGGCTCAGGAGAGAGGAGAGGTCAGGGCGAGTCTTGCCCAACGTTGGTTCACACTGAAAGGCCAGCGGGCCCAGGCTGTCCCCTTGGTGCTCCACTCTACTGGTTCCAGACGTGGCTGTGTTAGGCGCAGGAGTCTGAACTGACTGATTTGAGTCTGTGCATGGCCTCTGGTATGTTGTCTCCATGGGTATTTCAGCAGACATCGTTGCACAATACTTACTTAATTTGTTTGACAACCGCTTCATCCCAAGCTTGTCTTCATCTGAACCTCAACAGCTATAAAAAAATAAATAAGGCAAAATAAACAAAAGAAGGCCACAATGCAATAGTAATTAACTAAAATACTAACTCTAACTTTACTAGGGAAAATGACTTTACCCTCCTCCCCTTCTTTCGCTCAATGATTTAGTCAATCTCATTTTGGGTTCCTTCTTGTGTCAGTCTTATGTTCCCACCTTTCTAAGATTTTCCTTCAAATTAGGCCCCATGTTCCCACATTTATAGAACATTTTCCCAATTCACAAAGGTTTTGTGTTCCTACATTTCCCTTCAATTTCAGCCCTATCCTCCTACATCATTTTTAGTGGGATAAAATCTGATACAAATTTATGAAAAAGGAAATGTGGGAACAAAGGCCCGCTACCTCTTTCTTTTATTTTATCATTCAATAAACAAGTTAAGCTGCTATAAAATCGGCATGTTTTAGTGTTATAGTGTTTCTCCCTACAACTCCCATGAGGTTAAACAAAGTGCCAATGTGAAACATTTAACATTTAGTTAAATGCTAACAAAAAAAAAAACATTTTATCTTTGTTAAAATGACAATGGGCTTGTAAATATTGGTAGATAGGCTACTACTGGAATATGAACAGCAGGTTTTAGTAACATGTTAAAAAAGTCGTATTATGAGCCCACATAATTAAATTACATATAAATTAATATAATACAGAAGGCTTTGAGGAATCTGGAAATGTGCTCAGAGCTGTCAAATGACCGACCGCCATTTTTTTTCTGCCCTGCCACAGAAAGTTAAATTGAACCTAAACTACATTTAACTAACTAAGAGTGGAAGTTGACAGGGCTCAAAGTGAATGAACCCTCCAACTTTCAAATGAAGAACAAACACACAGACTCGTAATGTCTCCCCCTCGGGTGTGTAAATTGACCACTTGTCTTTTAAGCTACAGTAACATACATGAAGATAGCTAGCTAGCTAGCTAACTAGCTAACTAGCTAGTTAACGTTACCTGCCGTCTTGGGTCAAGTTGAGTTACCCTCATGTTGTCCTCGGGTCAAATTTGAATCACAAAAAATGGGCCTTTAAAATAAGCGCTAAAAATGTCAACATTAGAAATATCAAATAACATCGGAAAAAACATCAAAAAAGCACCCACAACATTAAAAAAGTGACAAAAATGTCGGAAAAAGCGAAAAAATTGTCATGGTTGACGGAAGACAACACAAGTGTTAAGTGGCAGTTGAGGGAAGTTTACTGTTGCTGTGGTTACAGAGCGTCATCATCGTCGTCATCACTTCCGTCACGGGACGTGTTCTGCGTCACAATGAAACAGCTCAACTAACGCTAAATGCAGACAACTCTCCCTAAAAACAACCTCCAGGGTGATTAGAGAGCACACATTTAGTTTCTATTTTTTATTGTTTATTATTTTTCGGCCTTTATTCTGGTCATGACAGATGAAGACATGTAAGGGAAGAGAGAAGGGGAATGACGTGCAGCACAGGGCCGCAGGTGGGAGTCGAACCCGCGTCCGATGCGTGGAGGAGTAACCAATTACCCATTGACTGTATATTATTAATATTATTAATACACAGTCTATGGTTTCAGGGGAGAAAGAAGGGGAATGAAGTGCAGCAAAGGGCCGCAACCTGCGTCGAGGAGTAACCATAGACTGTATATTATTAATATTATTAATATACAGTCTATGGTTTCAATACAGTAGGTGTTAAAACGCATTAAAACGCGTTTTATATTAACAGTCTATGATTTTAAACTGGTTTTAATTAAGAAAAACTTTAGTTTGATTGCATTTTGTTAAATGTAATGACTTTAGGTCTACGTGGACCGAAGATGATGAGGTCATGGCAGCATAGACCAATGACTGTTGGTAGTAGGCCTACATTACATCATTCTTATGACATCTTACAGTTTTTGTATGAATTCATACCTTTCTGGATCCAAGGAAACCTCAAATCCTTTGTTGGTTTATGTTACCTTATTGAGCCATGGGCTCATACCTTAAACGTAGGCTACCACATGATGGCAGCAAAACCATGTGTTGGAGCCGGGGACCGATTCAGGGACCGGCCTAGTGTGAAAATGGGGGCCAACTGAACAAATGATGTTGTTTCAATAGGGTGAAAATCAGTTAGCAATGATGTTAGCTATACGTTGTGTACATTATGATATTTAGAGCATTTCTTTCTCAAAATAAACAATGATTTCCTGTACAATTCTGTTTTTTTCTGAACACATTTTAATCCAGCATGGTGTACCAGCATTTGCCTGATTCCTCTGGTCCTATAACAACCTGATCTCATAGAGACCGGGCTGTTAAATTCTGGTAGCAGCTTCATTTCTTGCGATCACAAGGCCTCCTTTAATACCTGGGTGTTGGCACAGATAACAATACTTTGATATCACACTTTGAGGAATACAAACACATTTTTCTACAAAAAAAAAAACATTCTTCTCTTTTAATAAAAGACACTTCTCCAATGATAAAGGTTCGTTAAACACAAAGATTTTGATAAAGGATGAATTTACCAGATATTGTCAGGTTTCAGTACTTTGCAACAGACACATTTTTGATGGTACCAAAAATGACTGATTGTAGTGTAGTGGAAATATGTGGAGACTACTATATTTGTCTACTATATAAATAGATATTACACAAGGAGGCCACATCCTCAGAATCTCAAACGAAGACCAAAATAGGTTAAATTGTGTAAAACCTATAAAAAAAAAAATAACATCTACACACTCACCACTTCTTACAGATCATTATCTTAATGTTGTGAACGCATATTCAAAGTATATCTAAAGTATTGAGTCATTTCTCAGAATTCTTCCTATGTTTTGTCCAAGCAAATGTGATACACTTTCAAAAGTGAAAGCTGGCACATATTAAAGGCAAATTATTATGAATCCAATTTGAGTTGTTTAAAATTTTGCCAACTTTTATTCTAACTCTCATGAGGCTCTTTGAATTTCTATTGTTCTGTTTAAAACCACAAACACTGAAAGGAATGGCGTGTGGGGTCACACTGATGCATGTTGAGCCAATATTGCCATTTAATAAATATGGGATCCAGGCCAGCTGGTGTCATCCTCCTATGATATGACGGGAATACTGCACATTGTACACATTTATTATAGGAATGATCCATGCTAAACTAATAGGTTATTGAAAGATGTTTTCCAGTCAATTCTGAGGCTTTCTTAACAAGGATTCAAGGATTAAAGGAGCAAATGGAAAATTCTGTTTTATATTTCACTTGAAATAAAAAGGCAGAAATTGAAAAATATTGAATATTTGCATAAATTCTCAGCTTTTATCAGCTCAATTCCAAAATTAGTGGTCAGATTAGGCTTTGTAAAGCTGGTCAGGTCCTGTTCCTCCAGTGTGCATCGTGGAGGCGATCCAACACAGCAGAGATCCAACATGGCGCTCTGCCATTTTGAAAGAGACCGATCTTTTTTCCTTCTCTTGCCTGTTTTCCGACTCTGTGATGCTGATGCCAAGCTTTGGAGGGCCTGGCACCAAACACACTCGCCTCGTCCTGCTGTGTGTGTGTGTGTGTGTGTGTGTGTGTGTGTGTCATCAAAACACACAAATACTGCACAAAAACACAAAACATGCATGCAGATTAACAGCGATGACAGATGAGTCACGGGCTCGAACATTACTTCAGGCAAAGATCAGAGGAAGGAGGTCATCCAAAATCCTGCCCCAAAACACAACACACACATACACACACGTACATACACATATATATATATATACACACACACACATACACACACACACACGGCAGACCACAAAGAGCCCAAGTATATGAATTAATTTTTAACCCTACAACAAATCTTCTGTTCACCTAGTTTGCTGTAAATTCAGTCAGAAAAAAGGACAAAATAATATATAATTTAACCCTCATGTTGTCCTCGGGTCAAATTGACCCGTTTTCCTATATCAATGTTCTTTTTAATTCCCCCAAAATAACATGATTGATTCTACACAACGCTTTTTGGCAAGTACAAATCTCTACTTTCATTAATTTTGGGGCGTCTTATTCAATTTTATAGCATTTAAAAAACAAATTGAAGTGTTTTTGAAATAGTATTGAGAGTAAAAGTTGACATATTCCAGTCTGTGATTATCATCAACATCCATTCCTTTAATTTTAGTCTCAATAATTCCTAATTTCTGCTTTTCTAACTCAAACATTAGGTACAATTTACAAAAAATGAGGTTTATTGAACATAAATTCCAAAAATAACTGTAAAACTAAAGTTAATAAGTTAGTGTTAAACGTCAAAAAAGTGACAAACGTTGAAAAAAACGTACGACAAAAACGTAAGAAAAGTTAAAAACATCGTTTAAAAAGCGTCAACAAAAGTGTTGACTTTCAATGTTGACGGGAAGACAACACAAGGGTTAAAGCATACATGTTGCTAAGGTAACAAAGAGAAAATCTTATGATCTGCGACTTAGCAAACCCATGACATTAAGCTGCCATGTTGGCATTTTCTCCACCTCTCATATGGTGCGAGAGGTGGAGAAAATGACGTCAGGGCTCTAACGTACTGCATTAAGTGATCTGTGAGTCGATAATATATTACTGGAAGTCATTGATTGTGATTTTTCTTAATCTATTATCAAATGTGTACGGATTTAAACAGCACTCAGGAACGGGATTTCAGAAACTTTAATTCCTCTCCAGACTTCTTAAAGTACACTGAGCATTAAAAAAACATGAATTTGATCTGCAGTTGTACTTCAAAGCAGTCACCAACACAAAATCTAATCTTTCATGCATGAAAAACTAAAATACACTAAATTTGACGCCTTTATAAATTCAATTTGTGTTGAGACTTTGTTGGAATTTATCACTTTTTTCACTAGATTTTATTTGAATATATATATATATATAGTGTCATATATCTAACATATGCAATTGCACTGCATGGTTCAAGGAATATATGTTTTGTTAAGCCTTTCACAAAAGTAACATGCTACATCATGTTTACAATGCATGTAGGTTTCATACATTTTGAGGCACTGCTGTGTTAACTAAAAGCAAAGAGCGGAGTCACTGGATTATATCTACTCTGAGAAATGCAGATGTCATCATTTTCACAGGTGTAAGACAATAGAATGTAAATAATAGACTTCCTGTTCCTTCATGCATCCAAAAACCTGATGTTTATATATTTAAAACACAAAGCATTTTGATTATGTAAGCATTTTAAATCATTGTTGCATCCTTGGTGAAGGTGATGGTTCTTGGCTGTCATTGGCTATCTAGGCCTTGGACTTGATTCTTATTGGACAGGTGACTCCAGTCCCTCCCAGACCGCAGTATCCATCAGGGTTTTTGCTCAGGTACTGCTGGTGGTAATCCTCGGCATAGTAAAATGGCTTGGCTTCGCTATTTCTGTTGTAATCGCTCCAAAACCTTCCTCAGTTAATACCTGAAAGAAGCAGCAACAAAGACAGAACATTTCTAGTTTTACAAGGGCGGAAACGGACTAAAACAAATGAAGTCATTGTAATAGAAACAATGGAGGAATAGCGAGATGATGACATTAACACTTCAGTCATCTCTGTGGGAATACAGAGACAACAGAGAACATAGCAGGACTGTGCCCGAGGAAGAGTATAGTGTATGATGAAGGTCTATTTTATATAGATCTACAATGTTGGAATTGGAAACCTAAAAAGTAGTGTGTTATTTGAAAGGCCCTCACATTATGGATTATGGATTGGCCCTCACAGTATGGATTATGGATTGGCCCTCACATTATGGATTATGGATTGGCCCTCACAGTATGGATTATGGATTGGCCCTCATATTATGGATTGGCCCTCACAGTATGGATTATGGATTGGCCCTCACAGTATGGATTATGGATTGGCCCTCATTATGGATTATGGATTGGCCCTCACATTATGGATTATGGATTGGCCCTCACAGTATGGATTATGGATTGGCCCTCATATTATGGATTGGCCCTCACAGTATGGATTATGGATTGGCCCTCACAGTATGGATTATGGATTGGCCCTCACATTATGGATTATGGATTGGCCCTCACATTATGGATTATGGATTGGCCCTCACAGTATGGATTATGGATTGGCCCTCATATTATGGATTGGCCCTCACAGTATGGATTATGGATTGGCCCTCACAGTATGGATTGGGCCTCACAGTATGGATTATGGATTGGCCCTCACATTATGGATTGGCCCACACAGTATGGATTATGGATTGGCCCTCACATTATGGATTGGCCCTCACATTATGGATTGGCCCACACAGTATGGATTATGGATTGGCCCTCACATTATGGATTGGCCCTCACATTATGGATTGGCCCTCACATTATGGATTATGGATTGGCCCTCACATTATGGATTGGCCCTCACATTATGGATTATGGATTGGCCCTCACATTATGGATTGGCCCTCACAGTATGGATTATGGATTGGCCCTCACAGTATGGATTATGGATTGATTGGCCTTCACATTATGGATTATGTAAAAACTAATGCAGATATCCTGCTTTTTGTTTAAATAAATAACATTTTGTATGCACTTGTAATGGTTTGCACCGTATTTTTGTGTTGTTTGTCTGCATTAAAACACATTTCTCCACAAGAATCACTTGACTTTTCATCTGAATATGTTTAGGAAAAACCTACGTACACGCACGCGCACACACGCACACACGCATGCGCGCGCACACACACACACACGCACACACACACAGAGTAGAATGAGTTGGTAATGACACCTTCTCCTTCTTGTGATATAAATAACTCACCCAGATGGCATGTGGGTAAATTAAAAGAGATGAACTGCAAGCATGAAGAGAAAACACACACACACACACACACACACACACACTCACACTAATTCCTATTGGAGGGGTGTTGCTGTGTCTTTATGAAGTGTTCAGGCAGGTTCAGCTTGATCATACTATGAGTGATGGAAGAGCTTAATTTGTTTCGACATTTACACATGTTTAGTCTTTTCTCTGAAAAAGCTGCTGTTCTCCCGCCCCCAAAACCCAAAACCTGACAGCCACCGCAACCCAAATCCCATGAAGCGACTGCACCAGGTTTATGGTAATTACCCTGTTGGCCGCCCTGAATCATAATAATAAAACATTTAAACATCATGACAGTGTACCTAACAGGAACTTTTGTAGCTCAAAGAGTCAAAGAGTTGTTCCATGTTTCTTTGATTAAAGTTTTATGCCAATGCTTAATTTTCAATTCAGGTTAAATATTTAATAACTGGGCGCTTCATTTAATTTGGTGTATTCCACTGCATTACAATCACATAATCACAATCACAATAATTCACTGCCTAATTATATGTTCCATTTCTTGTGATTATGGAGCAGTGTCGACTAATGAACAGAAATGGTTAATATACTGCAACAATCTTAAAACTGATTCACAACTGAAGTAAAATTATCTTGATACTAAAGCAGGAATCCATGTGGCGTAAAGGTTGCCAGCTGTTAAAAATTAAATGTGAGCTACTGTTATGTGAAATGCTCTCATCGTGTTGATGAGCAACCACCTGCAAAACTAAAGACATTCCCATCATCCTCAGCTGGACTTTGAGTTTATTGCTACGTAGCAAATGTTAGCATATTACGCACTACACCTGAGATCTTCAACAGGGGGTCCAGGACCCCTAGGGGGTCCTCAAAGTTACTGCAGGGGGCCCAGCAAGTATTTTTTGAAGGTTTTTCTCAAATATGAAAAGGTCTTATTAAGAATCCCACACATATTTAGCAAATATAACTCAGCCTATTTATGAAAAAAACAACTAATGATAGGCTTACTGGCCTAGAGGTAAGGTAGTCACTGAGACAGCCAGATACAGTCACAGGTAACTAAGGATTCACTGTGCCACATGTGCAGTGGCTAGAATACGTTTACCCACCCGGGCTGAAGTTGATTAAAAGAAGAATAAAAAACATCTTTTGGAATTTAATCTTAATGCCTTAATTTAAAAAATTCTGGAAAATCTAACCTTTTAAGGACACCAATTTTCTTTGTGAATGAATAATGTATTGTAGATAAATAAATGTTCTTCCTTAAAATACAGGGGGCATAAGTATACACCCCCTATGTTAAAATACAGGGGCATAAGTATACACCCCCTATGTTAAAATACAGGGCATAAGTATACACCCCGCTATGTTAAAATACAGGGGCATAAGTATACACCCCTATGTTAAAATACAGGGGCATAAGTATACACCCCTATGTTAAAATACAGGGCATAAGTATACACCCCTATGTTAAAATACAGGGGCATAATTATACACCCCCTATGTTAAAATACAGGGGCATAAGTATACACCCCTATGTTAAAATACAGGGGGCATAAGTATACACCCCCTATGTTAAAATACAGGGGCATAAGTATACACCCCCTTATGTTAAAATACAGGGGCATAAGTATACACCCCCCTATGTTAAAATACAGGGGCATAAGTATACACCCCCTATGTTAAAATACAGGGGCATAAGTATACACCCCCTATGTTAAAATACAGGGGCATAAGTATACACCCCCTATGTTAAAATACAGGGGGCATAAGTATACACCCCTATGTTAAAATACAGGGGCATAAGTATACACCCCCTATGTTAAAATACAGGGGCATAAGTATACACCCCCTATGTTAAAATACAGGGGCATAAGTATACACCCCCTATGTTAAAATACAGGGCATAAGCATACACCCCCTATGTTAAAATACAGGGGCATAAGTATACACCCCCTATGTTAAAATACAGGGGCATAAGTATACACCCCCTATGTTAAAATACAGGGGCATAAGTATACACCCCCTATGTTAAAATACAGGGGCATAAGTATACACCCCCTATGTTAAAATACAGGGGCATAAGTATACACCCCTATGTTAAAATACAGGGGCATAAGTATACACCCCTATGTTAAAATACAGGGGCATAAGTATACACCCCCTATGTTAAAATACAGGGGCATAAGTATACACCCCTATGTTAAAATACAGGGGCATAAGTATACACCCCCTATGTTAAAATACAGGGGCATAAGTATACACCCCTATGTTAAAATACAGGGGCATAAGTATACACCCCCTATGTTAAAATACAGGGGCATAAGTATACACCCCCTATGTTAAAATACAGGGGCATAAGTATACACCCCTATGTTAAAATACAGGGGCATAAGTATACACCCCCCTATGTTAAAATACAGGGGCATAAGTATACACCCCCTATGTTAAAATACAGGGGCATAAGTATACACCCCCCTATGTTAAAATACAGGGGGCATAAGTATACACCCCCCTATGTTAAATTCCCATAGAAGCAGGCAGAGTTTTATTATTAAAGGCCAGTTATTTCACTTCACTTTTAATTATTTTACTTCATCAGGATACTATGCATCCTGATAAAGTTCCCTTTGAAATTAAAATACCCCCCCCACCCAATTTAACATAGGAGTGTGTATAGTTATGGTGCCTGTATTTCAAGGAAGAACATTTATTCATTTACAATACATTTTTTATTCACAAAGTAAATTGTGTCCTTAAAGGTTGGATTTTCCTAAATTATTTGAATTAAGGCATTAAGATAAAAAAAATGTATTCCGCGTTTTAATCAACTTTAGCCTGGGTGTGTTAACATTAAAAAGAATTTATAAAATCATGCCAACAATTATTATTTTAACAGCTTAGTATTCCATGCATTAAAAATATATGTATTTAGGTTAAGACTGCCCACACTTTACTGTAGGCTCAGATTAATATGCAGCTTGATTTTATACAAAATCTGTAGTAGGGGATCCCTGCTCCCTCTATCTCTTAGTTAAGGGGTCCTTGGCTTAAAACACGTTAAAGACCCCTACACTAAACTAAGGTTGAGCGTTGAGCTAAAACATCAGCGTGTTAGCATGCTGACGTTAGCATTTAGGTCCGAAATATGTTCGACGACTCCTATCAGGACAAACCTCAAAGGCCAACTCCGGTTTTCAATCTTCAAACCATTCCTGAAAGATTATACTTATACTTTATTTATCCCACAACGGGGACATTTCCTTATTACAGCAGCAGGAATACAGCAAAAAACAAAAACACACAAACAAGTAAACACACAAGAAATACAGGCAAACAATAGACAATAATTGTAAGGTAGACAGAAAGTAGAAAAATGGCGTCAAATAAAGGTATTTTAAAGTGCGGCCATGATACAAGATTTGTGAGTTGTGTGTGAATAAAGTGTGTTTATTGTATATTTATCTTTAAAAAAAAAAGGACTTAGACTATCAATGGCTTTACAAATGTATCCAGTCAGTGCAACACAGCCAGTCTACAAGCAGAATGTAATGTAAATGTGGCAAAAAAGTGTGATGGCATCATTTTGTAGACAAGCTTAATGTTAATTGGCACAAAATCCTTGTTTTGATTGCACTTTCAGGCTGAGAGGAATAAACCCCCGGCAGAAATACTAAAAAGTTATCGGTTTATTTTTAGTAGAAAGAAACAATCAGACTTAAAGCGGTGCTGGGTAATTTCACACATTGGTGCGTCTAATAGTTATTGAGAGGTAATTGTTAGAAAACCATTTTAACTTCATTGACGTCAGCGCTCAGAAGTTGTTAAAGACGATGTCAGCAAACGAACCCAGAGGGTCGGGATGTTGCTAGAACAGAAAATACCAAAGAGATAAAAAAAAATCTAACGTTGGCAAGTTTAGCTTTTTAATGGACAGAGTGGTTGCTTCCTGCTGTTTGATTCATCACTTCCTGTGCTGACACCACAATTTAATTTGAGTAAGTAAGTAGGGGGGGGGCAGTTGGTCCGAATGGGACGCTCCTCTCGGTTGCAGCTGCAATTTATGATTGAGACTGGAAAGAGCCCTACTGCTGAATGCTTTAAAGCTTCACTGTGTAACTTTTTAAGATTTTTTGTTTTTTTTTCTCTTTATTAGTGACAGTGGATAGACCGAAAAGGGGAAGAGAGATGGGGGGGGGGGCTGCAGGTCAGATTCAAACCGGGGCCGTTGCAGCACTCAGCCTACATGGGGCAAACGCTCTTACTGGGTGAGCTAGAAGCCGCCCCGCTGCGTAACGTTTTGATATTAATGAGTGTAAAACAGAGTGTAAATTGTTTTTCCCCACTGGGGATCAATAAACAGTATAAAATAAAATAAATAAAAATATCCAGTTGCTACAAAGCTAATTAAGACTATCAGCTCCACAGAACTTTCTCAGCAGGTCTATGTGTCGTGTGAATGTGAACAAAGTTGTGTGCTAGAAAAGATGTGCAAAGTAAGAGCAACAGTGGTGCCGGTGGTAATCGGAGCACTGGGGGGGGGGGGACTGTGACCCCCAAACTGGGAGAGTGGCTACAGCAGATTCCAGGTAAAACATCAGAGGTCTCTGTCCAGAAGAGTGCAGTCCTAGGAACAGCTAAGATACTGAACCCTCAAACTCCCAGGCCTCTGGTAGAGGACCCGAGGTTGAGGATGACACATACCACCCCACAAGGGGTGAGAAGGGGATTTTTATATATATATATATATATATATATATATATATATATATATATATATATATATATATATATATATATATAAATATATATATATATTTGTATAATCTTCAGGCCACTTACGTAGGCTACAGCGAAAGCTTTGCGTGGAGCCTCCACAGAAGCATAAATCCCGCTTTAGTCTCTCAGGATCTACAGAGTAGCAGAAGCCAATAAAAAAAAGTTTGAACATCTCCAAATGGCCGCGTGTCTGTTCCGTTATGTGCGTTGGGGGAAGCGTGTTCCTTACAACCCTGAGACTTTTGTCTGATTTGTTTTAGAAAACTAACTGGAAAACTGACTAGCGTATACTATATATATATATATATATATATATATATATATATATATATATATATATATATATATATATATATATATATATATATATATATATATATATATATATATATATATATATACAGTCATTCTGTTGGGAAATTCCAGATGAATGACAGCAGTATTTTATGCGGCAGGAGTGATTTGACAAATTTTGATGTGTTGACACGTTCTTTTCTGGGTCGCCACTGAAAATTTGACAGCAGATGCCTTTTCATTATACAAGCAACCTTTTCAGATCCTGCGGGGGGAGGGGGGGGGCCTTGATACTGAAAAGAATTTGGTGGACTATTCAGTTAAGATAATGAATAAGCACAAAATAAGAAAACATGGGCAGTGACATCATCCAACACTACCTGTGATACCCAAAATGGCTGCAATTTCCATGATAACGGTCTAGTGGAATCCTCAAACATCCTCCATGGCTTTTCAGTGTTTTAGTGCGTTGCTTTGGGCAGGTCTTGCTGCTATGTAAGCAGCCTGCTATAGATGCATGATTCACATCCATTAATTTGCATGTCAGACAAGTAGATTTCTCATTTGAAATGCAAATACCTTGACTGCTCTGGTAAAGCAGGGAAAACGTGAACGATACTGATAAGCACCCACGAGATGGAGAGAGGAATGAGAAAAAGGTGAAGCTGGCATGTTAAAAGCGCTAGAGAGGGATTTCATAGACAAAGAGGAAATAGAAAAGAAAAGGGGGGGAAAAAAGCAGCTGTTTTGTGTTTATAAGAAGCTATAGGAGTGTTTATGAAAAGAAAATGTTTCCGGAGAGGTGTATCAAGAGGGAATGAGATGCCAGAACGATGAGTAGGCCTACACGCTGCTTTAGCACCCACCGAGCAAGCCCTCATTATTACATAAAGCAAGCATGCAAGTACACACACACACACACACACACACACACACACACACACACAGTTACCACGTACACCTGCCATTTTAGACGCAGTGCACACCCTAATGACGGGTAGGAGGCAAGAGAAGAAAAGGGAGGCTCCTTTCATGCTGCAGACAACCGCCAGGCGCCTGCAAGGTAATTTTCTGCAGTGCTGTTGTACTATACACACACACAGAAACATACACACACATATGCACACACACACACACACACACACACACACACACACACAATTCCCCAATCACTCTGTGTGAACAATACAACCAAGCCAGGCGGCACAGAGAACATAGTCAATACCCTGACACCAAATTAACCAGACTATTCTCTCTTTTTTATCACCACTCATGGTCTAAATCTTCTCTCTTCTTCCATCTGTACATCCCTTTTTCATACTTCCATCGTCTATGTTTGCCTGTGTGAAAATGCGGCTGGAAAAGAAGAAGACATTATTTGACTCTGGGGATCGGAGGGAATATTAATAAAAATTCTGCGAGTGCCTGTGAGGCGTGTCCTGGGAAAATCCTCTGTGCTGCGTTGCATTTTACATATTCATTTTGTTTGGAACGAGGAGAGAAGAAGTGTGGTAGGGACAAAGGGAATGAAAGGCACCTGCAAAGACTATGTCAACAGGAAGGAGGAGGACTCCACCCGAGATGTTTTGGGAGTACAGATTCATTAATATTTCAAAGATGGCGCTGAGTATGCACGCAAAGTCAATGTACGGAAGTGAATGCTGCATCTACTCTCAACAAAGAGAAAAAACCCACTGAATTATTGACATGTCCTCATCTTTTTTGACACAAATGTGTGGAAGCTTTGTGCAAAACATCAGATACAGAAGACTTCAGATGACACACACACACACACATATATATATATATATATATATATATATATATATATATATATATATATATATATAGTTACAGACTATTAATAAAATCAAAAAAGGAGTCAAAACATAATCGGAATCTAACTCCAACCATCAGTGTATGGGTTGGGTGTGTGTGTGTGTGTGTGTGTGTGTGTGTGTGTGTTAGTTTTGCAACTAAAGCGTTTTTTGTGTAGGACAGATTTAAGGTCCAGATGGTTTGGCATGAAGTGTGTTTGCTGTAGGCCAACTGCTCACACACACACACACACACACACACACACACACACACACACACACACACACACACAGATGGAAAAGGGTGGGGGAGGCAATCTGGTGAGAAAAGATTGAGAAAACAGAACCTAGAAAAATGGATAAAGAGGTGTAGTGGTTAGATGAAGCCAAGAATCAATCAATCAATCAATCAATCAATCAATCAATCAATCAATCAATCAATCAATCAATCAATCAATCAATCAATCAATCAATCAATCAATCAATCAATCAATTTATTTATTTATTTATTTATGTTCCATCCATCCATCTATGGCCATTATAGATCAAAGCTTGGTTCACTACACCTCCTAAAATTGAATTCAAAAAGTGCTATTCTCTCTTTCTGCCAGCTAAAAATGAAAATATGGACCCCAGGACGACGCTCTATAACGCTATATACCAGTGACACAATGTGTCAACACATTTAAAAGGGTTAATCCTCTGAGGAGCAGTGTTCAGTAAAAGCCTCTTACATTATTATACATCTTGTGTGAAAGTAGGAAAGGTTGGCGTAAATGTATATTTAGACAGACAGCGACACCTTGCATCATTTGCACACAGTTCACTGCTGAACCGTTCATGTTTTTTGTTGCTGAAAACAGCCAATGCAGTGGTTTGCATAGAAGGTATATAAAGACGGACGCCGCGTCTCTACTTTCTCCCACTGTACAAAAGTGAAGCCAAAATACCTCGGATACAGGCGCCGCCATCTTGTAATTTTGCAGCCAGAGTGTGCGCAGTAGTAATCGGGTGGTGGAGCTGCAGTATCAGCGTCCCGCCCATACACCCACACCACCAATTGCGAGTCAATCATAGAATAGAATAGAATAGAATAGAATAGAATAGAAAGCCTTTATTGTCATTATACACAAGTACACATTACCTGTGCAATGAAATTGGAGCAATCCCTTTACAGTGTTGACACAAAAATATAAGAAATATAAGATAACAATATAAAATATCAAAAATATAAAGTCAAAAATATAAAGTGAAGGTAAGTGCAGAGAAATAAGAGAGGAAGGGGGGGCTGGTGCATCATAGCTGTCAATCATAACGTTTCAACATGGTTTTTTTTCTTAGAATAACTAATTAAAAATACACTAATCAGAACAGAGAATATGATCAGTGCAACACACCTTAACTGATGCAAACCAACTTTGGGAAAAATGTATTTGAATTGTTCTTTTAGTTTGGCGCATGTCTCATATGCTAACAAGGAGCATGGGCGTAAATCTGATCTAACAGTTGGCGGGGGGACTGTACCATTATCGTTATCTATTATTTTCAGTGTTTCTCTTGATTTAATGAATAAGCTGACTAAATTGACAAAAAATATTCTTCTTTAAAACAATTTTTTCAATTTTAAGTTGTTTACAATCAAGCCACAACAACACCTTAAAACATAATTACTTATTTTGAAAAAGTATACTTTTAAGTAATACTTTTGTACACTTGTTAAATTAGCTAATCATAATGTAAATTAGTGAGCCACTGGTGAAGCTCATCTGCTCACCCTGACAGCCACACGCCTCCAAAAATATGAACTGAGCTCAACACCTGGTCTCCCTGTCCCTCAGTTCTTTCTGTCTCCTTTGCCTGTGACATTGTGACGTTAGTATTTCAATAAGCACCCATTCTTATGAAGATGTTGCCAAATTGTCTTGATATGAGGACTTATTGTGCTTACTTGGCGTTCTGGTGTACTGAAAAAGGATCTCATGTCTGTTTTTCTTTTCTCTGTCATTTTAACAACACAAATCTTTAACGTCAGATGTCTAAATATGAGTTAGGATCATAGGTTCACCATGCCGTCATATAATTATAAAATGATCTTGCGTCCTCCACATAAATATTAGGTTTTGTCTGGGACAGAGGATACAAAAAAGTGCAGCAAACCCACTGATCAACCACTTATCATATTGAGCAAAACACAACCTGTAGATCTCCAATATTAACCCTAATATCCGTTCAAACACATAACGTTGTGATAACGTTAGTTGGATGCATTTCTATCCAACAAGCTAGGTAATATTTCACAGATATGGCAAGTAGATACTTGTGCTAAAAAGTACACTGGTAAACTTTACTCAAGTAAAAGTAACAAAGTATAGGATTGGAAATTTACTTAAAGTATAAAAGTAGCCTTGAGAATGACAATCATTGTTTATGCAAAGCTACCTGGACCACACACACATCTTAATAGAGAGCAAGCTGAGAAACTTCAGTGGAAATGGAGAAAAAAGGCTCTTTATATGCATTTTAAATGGATCTCTGCCAATAGGCCTAAAACAGTGTGAGAATTCACAGATCCAGTTTCTCTTTTTTAATCTTCCCCTTAACATTTAAAGGAATCTACATGCATGTGTGTGTGTCCTCAAATATGGCTTCTCAAAAGAAAATAAAGGATTAAATATGAATTACTAAACAGACATTAATTAAGAAGTCCCCAGCACGTTGGCCAGGAGTCATCCTTGACGCCAACTATCTCAAACATCTCTCAGATAAAGCCGAGGATGATGGGAAATGTCTCGCTGCTTGTCTGCCGAATCTCTGGGATCTCGGTTTTCTTCATTTTCAATCACCATCCATACTACTATGTGCTAACGTTACCGCCGCAAATGAATGCCGCCGAATCTGTTGAGTCGTCTTGTAGTGGTGCGTCAAGAGCAACGTATATTCCCGTCCAATTTGACTTGAACAATAATGGTAACTCCACTGAAATTATTTAAAACTAAAGTAACGAGCCAATTTTGTAAAATGTAAGGAGTAGAAAGTACCGATAACCGTGGTAAAAAGTACGGAGTAAAAGTAAAAAGTCGGCAAAAAAATAAATAGTAAAGTAAAAATACCTGAAAAATCTACTTGAGTACAGTAACGAAGTATTTGTACTACTTCCCATCTCTGATATTACACTAACATAGTGAACTTTTTTGTTATGACTAATTTATTAATTACTCAGCATCATTTATATTTGAGAAAAGAACAACTTCCTCCGATATTCAATGTGAATAAAATAGCCTTATACCGCCTACTTTGTACATTCCTGGCACTACCCGATGTGAGTCGAGTGCAGATGGGTAACGTACAGCAGGCAGTGGACCAAACCACTGTGAGGCAAGGGAGGGGGGACTCAAAATGTTTCTAAACTTAAAAAGCATTTTTGGGGGTTTGAATTGTTTTACTATTTACACAGATATTTTAAGTATACATCATTATGTTATTTACAATACACAGCATTAATGCATTTAATGATATTTCTAGAAGGGGGACAACACTTATTTTTGGCCCAAGTTGAAAAATCTTCAACTCTTTTGGGAACATCTTTGCATCAATTCATGCAGCTCTAGGCAAATTCATGTTTTAATACATCTTTAGATTGACCTTGTGCCTCTGAACACACAGTTAGGGCGTTTTCACACCTGTAGTCCGCTTGCTTTGGTCTAAAACAGTTGGTGAGTTAGTAAACTTGAAGCGATTTGCCCTCGGTCGGTTTGGTTCGGTCTGGTTTCACACCTGGAAAAATCCAAGCATCCCAAATTGCGTCATTACAAATCAGGCAAGAACGTCCAGCCCTCTTATTGGTCAGATATGCCTGGGGGCGGGAGCAAGAAAGTAAATACAGGAAGAAGGTCCTGTGTTCTGGTCTAGTGGTCAAACCAGCTGATTTCATTCAAATTATCAGACATAGTTTTGCGCTACTACGTCTACTTTAGTGGTAGCTGGCATGAGCACGGAGATATGAGCTTGACCACAGTCTATTTCTGTGATAGTAACACTGCACGCTGCTACAGTTTGCTGTTCTGCTGCAACACAGACTCCTAAACACACTTGTCTACAGGAGACATTAGCTCGGACCACCTCTCCAAGCAGGTCTCGGTACGCTTGTTTGGTCTGCTTTTGGTGCGACCCGAGTTCGATTGCCATGTTCTCACCTGCACAAACGAACTGCACCAGCGGGGCAAACAAACTCTAGTTCGATTCAACCAAACTAAAGGCTGTCGGTGTGAAAACGCCCTTAAAGTAACATTAACAAGACCACAAAATAGCCCAGATCTGTCAATTTCGCAGTAATCTGCCTGTTTGATTTTGATGTTGGCCTAGAAGGTCAACAAAATGACAAGGATTCACCTCTGTGGACCAAAGAAATCCACAGCATGAAGGAAAAACAGGATTTAAATTCGTGATATATTGTTTCTGTAATCTGGTAGAGGTCGATTCTCTTCGCAGCATGAATGCGCTCAGTGAATTGCTTGGTTGTTTGGATCTTGACATTTCTTGTGTATACAGTATTTCCCAGATATCTTTTGTCTTAGTGCTCAAGCTCATTCTGATTAATTACTTTCCTTCAGCATTGTGATTTGTTGCATTGCATTTTTGTTTCCCAATGACATCCTCTTAAGACTGCACACAGCTAGCATGATATAACACAGTGCATCATAGCTCAACTCAACGCAAGAGGGAACAAAAGCACACTTGCACACGTCAGCTACTTCTCCACTTTATTACCACTAAATGGGTTTACTGGGACCTAACACAACCTCTACTTATAACAAGCTGCATGAAATTAATTTGACAATTATCTCAACATTAAGATACTTTTGGGAAACAAGCTGCTGGTCTTTAGAGCTTTGGGAAATCAGTGCAAAGATACTTTGATATAAAGGCTTTGAGATTGACTGTGTTTTACGCAATTGTATGACAATTCTAAGCTCTTTTTGGCAATGCACACCTTTACATTAATCTGAGAGCTGAATAACATGTCTGCCTCATATCTGAGTAAGCACTCTGGTCACTTGTTCATTAGTCTGTATCCACAACGTTGAACTTCTGGGATTGCTCCGTTGCTGCCGAGAAGTCCACCAGATGTCTCTCTTTTAGGCCGGATGTCCGTGACCTTCCACTGTCTTTGAGTTGGCGTTATAACCTCCGGTGGATTTCTGAAGACTACGGTTACCTGGTCCTCAGATCTCTGCAGGGTAAATCCCAACAGCTAGCTAGACTATCTGTCCAATCGGAGTTTCCTATTGCACGACTAAAACTACTTTTGAAAGCACACATATTCCACTAAAACAACTTCCTTCCCAAGGCTACAGTATATGGCAGCGGCACCGTAGCTCTGTCCGGCGCTTAGCCCCGCCCAAGACAGTTGTGATTGGTTTAAAGAAATGCCAATAAACCAGAGCTTGTTTTTCTCCCATCCCTGAATGCAGTGTGGACTAGCCAGACCCTCTGTAGCAGTGCTGTGGAGGAAGGTTTGGCAAAGCGAGACTACTTTTTCATAAAAGTCACAATGGCAATCTCACTCGGTCAGACCTGGAACATTTCAGTATCACCTTCAACATGGCCCAAGTCTGAATCTAAGGCCGTCAGATTAACATAAAGATCACAGCAGCACCAGGTTAAACGTGAACAGAGCGAGAAAGAGAGAAATGTAAAATCACTGTTATACATTCAATATCCCAACCGCCATCTATTACGCACAAATCAGTAAACTACACAACTGTGTGAAAGAGGCAAATAACCACAGTAACAATCAGACCTGAGAGCATATTAAGAATTAAAACGAGGGTCTTGTTATTTCAATGATTGCGCATGTTGGACATAATAAAACAGACAGCTGGATTGAATGTTAATTGATTTGAAAATGCATTAGTGGATTCACTAAAGTCTTAAATTAAGACACAGATGGCAAATTACGTTTTTAAATCCACCAGTGATGTAGTCTGTGGAGGACAAAAAAACCTCTTCTTCCACGCTATATGACGTTTTATAACTTAATGAAGAGTAGCTTCTGTTTAAGACAGACAGCAGCTAATGGGGATCTTAATAAACAGACAAACTCACCGCTCTCAGGTAGCCAAATATTACACTAGCATTTTTTCTTTCTGTAAATAAGCTGCCATGTCTGAACAAATTTACGCAAAAAGAGTGACTTACTTAACCGATCGAGGCAGCGACTCCTATACAGTATTCTGCGAGGTAAAATTACTGTTTTTGTCAAAGTAGTCTGGTGGCTTTGAAGAGAGCATAGATAATGGCTTCAGTTCCCCATTGCCAGTCTGACGCCGAGGTAAAGTGGTGAAAATATTCTAAATATAGCATAAAACTTAAACTATTGATTTTTTTGAGGTAGGTAAAATGTGTTCATCTGCTGCCCCCGTCCACAGTGGTACTCTGCTTAGCTTCTGTGTCGGTACTCCTGCCTGCTTCTCCAAAGGATAGATAATACACCGGCTATGGATAATTACCTAATATAACCACACTTCAAAACTATCCCTTTAAGGAACATTAACGTAAAGAAATACACCTTTGACACACAGATTTATGAAGCCAGCTGTTACATATTCCATGTGTGAAAGAGGATTTACTCAAGTACAATATTAGTATTCTAACAGCCCTCGATTAGGATATAGTATCCGAAGTCTTTGCATCGCTGTGTCTCCATCATTCCTGTATGACAAATGGATTTTTTTCCACTTATTGGCAGCTATTGATTAAAAGTGGGGGCATGATTAAAGCAATTAAAATCTCCATATGCCCCCACTGACTGCAATGATGCTTTCTAGTTGCAAATCTATTCAAGTGCTTAAACCCAGGTTTTTTGGCTCAACACATCAGCTCATGTTTCCATTAGATCATAAATACAGTGTCTGATGTGTTCAGAGGCCGGACTTCAGCAGCGACGGAGGCAGAAAGAGTAAAACGAAGACAGACTGTCAGAGACAAATCCATCTGAGGGAAGCAAGGTTTTAGACTGAAAGGGACGCATGAACAAGGGGAGGAATAAGAGAGAGAAAAGGGACTTTAATGAAGACCAGACTACACTAGAGTAGAATAGAAAAGAATAGAGTAACCTCCTCCTCGTCAGTTTCCATAGCAACAAGCCCTGTTGGTGGGATAGTGATGCAGAAGTCTCAGCAGGAGAGAGTTCAACAGAGGGTGTGCGTATATGTGTGTGTGTGTGTGTGTGTGTGTGTGTGAGAGAGAAAGAGAAAAGCATATGGACATACAGTATATGGCAGACGTACACACAGTAACAAAAGAAAGAGGGATGGGCAGCAGGGGGGGATGCTGGGAAATGGAGTTGGTGAAAAAAGAAAGGAGGGACAGGGAAGAAAATGAGGACAGAAGAAAAGAGACAGATTACATTTAGCGAGAGGAGAAGAGAAGTGGTGATGACAGAGCTAATAAAAGGCTGATTGGTGCATAGATGCGTGTACCTTCTGGTATTGATCTTTGGAGGCCAACGCTTCCTCGAGCTGCTGCTTTGTGTCGGTGTAGATGGCAGAACGGTACGCTGTCCCAATATCGTTCCCCTGTCGCATCCCTAAACACACAACGACAAGAAAAAGGTAATATCAAGATTTCAGCTGACTTGACCTGCAATCGTCCTCCTCAGTTCTTGGCTGAGGCAACATCAGATCATCTGAAAACAACAGATGACAGCATTTTCCAAAAATATAACTTGTCTGTCTTGGCACAACTGAATGTGTTTTTTTTACTGTGAACACATTACATTTCATCACGTATTCCATTCATCATTTCAATGTCAGCTTGTCAACCACAATGTCTCATTAGCACAAAGATTTCAGCCACTGGAGCGACGCGGCTCTAGAGATGGCAACGTGTGTCTGTCAGTCTGTCAATCACACACTTTGGTCAAACGTGCAATATTTTCGCTACACAGCATAAATCCTAATGACTTGGGTGACCTCGTGACTTTTGATCTCCTGCCAGTTAGAGGTCGAAATTTCACATTTCAGTTCATGACAGGATACTACTGCGATACGCTGCGTTTGAGTAGTGTCCGAATAATCGGAATAACGAGTCTGTGGCTGAGAGGTTGTACCTTGAGTCGGGTTGTGGCTTTCCCAGAAAACTGCGAGCAAGTTGGCAAAGCTGGTCTTCTCTGGATGGTAGACGACTCTCACCACCTCGGCGTGGCCCGTCCTACCTGCAGAAGTCAACATCTGGTCATGAGAGACAACGGAGGTTTCACATATGGTTGACCACCATGTTTGAGCTCCCTTCCAGTTCACAGCTTACAAACATTATTCTATTGGTATATACATGTATTTTCTTTTCATTCCTCAAGTTCCTATTCCCAAGTCATTTTTTTCAGTAGATGTTCTGGTATTTTGATCTTTTGTTATTTTATGTTTTATCTTATTTATTATTTCTAGCATAGTTCTTGTATTTTCTGTATGTGTGTGAGTAACTATGTGTGTGTGTCTATGTAACTTGATTCATAGAATCTATCTATCTATCTATCTATCTATCTATCTATCTATCTATCTATCTATCTATCTATCTATCTATCTATCTATCTATCTATCTATCTATCTATTGTTTTTTTTATTGTGGGTTTTAATTAAGTAATCATTTAAGTTAAGGTGCAATATGTAGTTTTTACCGCCCCATTGTGTGAAAATGAGTATTAAAGCATTCTGTATAAAGATTATAAATGAGTTGACAAAACCTTCTCAACTCATTGGTTAATTTACTGGCTTCATCCAGACCTCTGACCCATTATGCACAAGTCATTATTTACAGAGTTTGGTAAATTGTGATGAACTCTTAGGACTTCCTGCTTGAAAAAGTCCTAAAACAGTCTTAAAGTCTCTGAAAGCTCCAGAAGAAATGAATAAGTTGACTTTTAATTGTTCAAACACAAATCTTTTTAAACTTTTAGGCGTAAACAATCAAATAGTACTAAAAGCGCTAAGAAAAATGTAAAGTTTCAACTGATGAAGCTGACCACTGATGAAGACTGTGGGATTCAACTGAAAACTCTGAAATGTACACCGAAAAAGCCAAAATACAGGTAACCTCCACGCTCATCTTAGTGCAAAGCTGATTATATAACGATCACTCGTGCAGACGGATGGACAGACAGCAGCTGGCGTTGGTAATGAGTGTGACCTATTACTGCACCTTATCTGCCTCCTGTCTCTCATTCTGCCTCCACTCCCAGCTCTCTCTCTGTTTTATTACTTTTTTAATATCAGGAATTATGGATTCCTACGGTAGATATAGGCGAACAGAGACAAAGCAGCGGTCGATATCAAATTAATGCTTCGGCAAGACAATCTCGCAGGAATAAAATCATCTCGGACAAGACGGAAAAATATAGTAGTGGCTGGAACCAGAGCAGAGGAGTTTTCCTCTTACGTTATCTAACATTCTCATTATGCCACTATTTTAATATGAACAACTGACGGTGTGTTTGACAGTCAACCATTGAAGTAGGGCTCAAACTCACAATTATTTTACTTGTCAATTAATCTGACGATCATTTTCTCGATTAATTGATTAGTTGTTTGGTCCATACAGTACGTCATAAATTGGTAAAACATGTGGATCAGAGTGTCTCAAAGCCCAAGACGACGTCCTCAAATGTCTCGTTTTGTCCACAACTCAAAGATATTCAGTTTACTGTCACAGAGGAGAGAAGAAACTAGAAAATAGTCACATTTTGTAAAGTTGAATCAGATCATCTTTAACGACCCAAACCGAATAATCAATAATCAAAATAGTTAATTAATTTAATACGTAGGTAAGTTAGCCACTATGGTAGCTATACAGTTAAGCTCAAGGAGTCACTGTTAATGTTTAACATTAACACGTGATGCATAAATAATATGCATTTCTTTTCATCCATTCTGCACAGTTTAATATGCAACTAAATTGAATACAATATGCGTTAGGGGGTCCCTACTCGGTCTCTCGTTCTGCTTAAGGGTCCCTGACCTATAAGACGTTGAAGACCCCTGCTCCAAAACCATTGGTTGCTGCACAAAAAAACAACCTATGTAACTGAAAATAACAACTTTACACACTTATTATTTGGTTAATATTTCATGGATTGTCTTGCATTGCATTTTTATTAGATTAATATGTTTAATAAAGCCTGAAGGACAAATTAATTTAGTGTATAAATTCAACCCACTGTTAAATCCTTTGTGTTCTTATTTGTGGGTATATCCTGTTTGTGTTGTATCCCTGCATTTAAATGTGCACCGCAAACCAGATGTTCTGTCATCATTGTAAGTTTCAGCTTTTGACAGAAAAACAAAAACCCGTTTTCCTTTGACTGAAGGAGGAGATGGCTTAGAGACAAGAACTGCAAATGAAAAAAGTGAAAATGAAGAGTGTGTGTCCTTTAAAGCTAGTAAATACAGGTAGATTTTGTTTTAGCTAAAAAGAAACAAAACGTGCAAATTGAATTAGCACATTACAAACCTACACTGACGGGACTGTAAATATTTACCCAACAATGAATATTTCCTGTCTCTCCTGAAGATGGAAAGGTGTGAGAAGCAAGTCCTTTGCCAAGATACGGTGCTGATTATAAAAATACATCCAGCGGTTCAAATCCAGTTGCAACATTTTTGTTTTTAGAAACAGTGAGATCAGATAAGTTTCAAAAGACAGCAGCAGTTAGCTTTAGGATAAATGCTAACAATTATATACAGATACAGAGATATAGGGATGTAGGAATATGATGAAAAACTAATTGTGTGTCAAAAAATTCCCATTCATGTATACATATTATACAATGTATGCAGTTTACAGATAAATTTCTCTCTAAAATGTACAAAAACACATTTGAAAACCTCAACAGCTACACACAAATCCTGTTCACAACTTACTATAATAATACAGACACTAGTTTACCCAATAGTGAGCAGTAAATTGATTTCTGACACTTATTATTTTCGTCGTCACTGACAGCTGTCGACTCTAATTTTTGCATTTATAAAATATGTTGTTTTTTGCCTTGTGGCATTTTTGAGGGTACTATATTATTTAAATTATACATTTACACACTCAAATACAACGGCGGACAGTAAATGCAGTGCACCACATAGTAATTAAGGAGTGATATCGGCCTTTGTTTCTTCCAGCAGTTGATTTCAGTTAAACATCCTGTTGCTTTCCCATCTTCAACCTTTTTGGAAATGCGTTACCTTGCTGTATATCTGTGCACCGACATGCATTATGAGGAGAGGAAATATCAGTTAATCAACTCGTCTACTCGGCCTGTACATTGATATGACTGTTTGACAGTTATTTGCTAATGTGAAACTTTGTAGAAGAATAAGTTAGAAAGAAAGAGAGACAGGTGGTGATGCAGGTCTAATGACGGATTCACTCTGCCCTGGCTGGCTGGAGGAATCACTTGGAGGTCTGGGCATGGATCACACAGAAGCACAGTCTGCTCAGAGTGGTCAGGCTTCAATAGCAGCCGTATCCATGCCCCAGTATAATAGGGCCGGGGGGAAACGAGTCACTGTTGTGTTTATGTGTGTCTTGTTTTCCACCGTCTATTGACTCTCAGCTGACAACCCACTGTCCAGCACGCTATGTGTGAGTGTGTATGGGTGTGCTGAAGCTACCTGTGCAGACTTCGTTGTAGGTGGGGTTAGGTGTGTATCCTCCTGCGTAGCCCACTTGGGTGGAATAAACCCCTTTTTGTCTCCAAAACTTCCTCTCTGCCCCCCAGAAACAGCCCATACCTTCAAGAAAAGAAACCAAAACTTTGATGAACAGCCTTCAACATCCCATCCATTTAACAACAAAACAGAAAAGGCCTGGGTGTCAATCATATTTCATCATACTTTGCTGCCTGTTCTGCCAATCGCTGCCTTGGTAAATGGATACATACTTTAAACACACATTGTATGGCAACATTGTACTTTGTTGAAATTTTGAGGCCAGTGTAGAAGTAGAAACATGCTGAAGTTACTGTAGAGCACTTGTTGCTGTAAGAAAAAAAAATGGTGTATTGCACTTTATCTTCTGTTCTGTTGATAATTATCTGAAAACTGTGTACAGCAAGGTTTTCTTGCAAGTGTAATGCACATTACTTTTATACAGTTCCAATTACTTACGACCAAATAATGTTTTCATGATGACTATCCACATTTTTGCCTTAGCCTATAGCCCGAAGAACATGTGTATTGTATTTGGATACACATTTGTTGAAAACAAAAACAAGTGAAATTAACAATGAATGTGATGTGTTTTATTTAGGAAAATTACATTGTGTTGTTGTATCATATACAATATTTTCCAACAAGATTTTTTATGCTGTATTATACTCTCTCTGATTGATTATTGGTCTCCCCAGTGCCACCCCTACTTAAATCCTGGAATCGCCTCTGCCGTGTGTGAGTATTGACTGCAACTAATAGTCAATCAACCAATTAGTGGAGCAACAGAAAATAATTCAGTCACTATTTTGACAATCGATTAACTGTTTTAGTCACCTTTCAAGGAAACCTTATCAGGTTCCAGCTACTAAAATACGAAGATTTGCCCTTTTTCTTTGTCATATATGTAAGCTAATGTAATATCTTAAAGTTTGAGCCTGTCAGCCACAATAAACAGGGAAATTGAAGTCATTACCCTGGCCTCTGAGATCTTAATCTAAATGATTAATCAATTAATCAAGAAAAAAACCTACAGATACATTTATAATTAAAACAATCATTTGCAAACACACAAAGATTCAGATATTGTCAAATTTGGAGGTTGAGTATTTACATAGAGGCCAGTGGAAGACAAGAAAAGAAAAGAGGAGCAGTGTGACTTGGATCAGGCCCTGAAGCAACACATGTTGGATTTATACAGTACATAATGACTTGATCAAAATGAGCTTAAACTAGCATGATAGTAGCTATTATAAACTACCACTACTATATACCACTGAGCAAATTGACACGTGAAATTAACACTCACCAAATATGGCCATCTCTGTCCCCTCTGGAAAAGGTGGAACAGTCCGGTTGCCGTTCACGTCATGTTTGGCTGCAACAGAAGGAGAGACAGAATAAGATGTAATGAACAGTAACATAACAGACTAGATCAACATGGCAAATATTATCACCTGAGCTTCCCTAATAAGTCCAAATTGGCTGAAGGATGGAGAATGTGAGAGTAACATCTCTTTGACTAGGGTGTATTCAAACTGTACAGGGTGCGTCTCAGTTTTTGTAAGCTCCAGCTAATTTAAACAGCTAATGTTACCGTATTGTGTGAGAACAGTTAACTTAATTTAATATTGCATGTGGCGTTTTATTTTGCAGGGTGGAAATGTTCCACCAAAACAAGTTCCTTGTTGACTATTTTGCAGAGCCACCGTCGCTGTGTCTGGAGCTAACGATTGGGATTGGTTTTTAAAATAAAAGTACTGTGGCGATAGGTCTGGCAATGCAAGACTATGGACCTTTTGAAGCCGTATTCCCCTGACCGCACTCTTCGGTCTTCTGGCCAGAACCTACTTGCAGTCCCTAAGACCCGTTATAAGACCCGTTATAAGACCCGTTATAAGACCCGTTATAAGACCCGAGGGGACATGTCATTTCAGTCTGTTGCTCCCAGACTGCCCCTGTCCTTGCGTCTTGCAGACACTGTTGTCTCTTTTAAAAATGATCTGAAAACTTGTCTGTTTGAGAAGGCTTTTGGTTGATGGGTTTTTGCTAGTGTCATTTTAATTTTATATATTTATATACATTTTATATTGCTTGTTTTTATTTACTCTTTTGTACGGCACTTTGTGATTTTTATCTGAGAAAAGCGCTTATAAACTTTACTTACTTACTTACTTACTTAAAAGTAGCTATAAGAGTCAAGCAAATGGAGTGAAAAGTATATTTCTCCCTGAAATGTAGTGGAGTAGTAGTATAAAGTAACATGAAATGGAAAAACTTCGGTAAAGTAGTATGTCGAAATTGTACTTTGCACTTAAATAAATATACTCCCACAACTGAACGTACACAGAAAGGCAACAAGCCACGATTGTTGTCAAGCTTCACTGATACTAATTTAGGCTATTGTTTGCAATCGTTGTGTCAGTATCTATTCATATTGTTTAAATTGTATGAACGTTCACACCAGAATTATTCTGTTTTTTGGGCGGAGAAGCTAATTTCTCTCTCCATTTCCACACCACCACTGATTTCCAAACAGCTCACCATATACACAGTCCCTATTTTGAATAAAAAGTGTCTTCAACCCAAAATATAAAAAAATACACACACACACACACACACACACACACACACACACACACACGCACACTCTGACCCAGTTTAACAGTGGTGAGCAGCTCTGCATAACTTCATACCAGCTGCATTTACTCCAATCAACACAGAGCTAGAGGTGCATGAGGATTCATTTGAGGCCACCCAGCCACCTGGCTGAGCTAACACGCATTAGCAGCAGCATGCTGGAGTGTGTGTGTGTGTGTGTGTGTGTGTGTGTGTGTGTGTGTGTGTGTGTGTGTGTGTGTGTGTGTGTACAGATGGCTTGCTGTATAATGCTGCGGGGGAGGGTGATGGATTAAAATAAATGTGATGGGGTAGAATGAGAATAAACACAACATCTGGATCCCCCTCTTTACTCCCCTCCTTACACGCACACACACACACACACACACACACACACAAACTAAAGTCGTCCTTGTTTGTCTGATTACTTGAGCAGCCTTTCATTCAGCTAAAAGACAGAAAGTGTCCGTCAGCGCGACTGTCTGACGGACTGACAGACCTCTTTAGAGACACATTCTCATCGTCCTCTGTATTCTGGGGGGAGGACGGTTTTGGAGCGCTGCAGCCATTTTCACATCTTGATTGTTTGGACAGCAGCTCCTCACCTCCAGTCCCTGCTGGTAATTCGGCTTCCCATCATGCAGTATTCCTGTTAGTACCGTCAGGGTGTACACATGATTTGCTTTGGATCCACACACAAAATCCTACTGATTTATCCCATCAATTTGCTTAAAAAGTAATATTAATTTAGCTTAAATCTACACTGAAACTTAACAAGATATGAAAGAAAACTTGATTTATAGCATGTTTCATATAAAAAGTAAAAAGTGCAAAAAGTAGATACAGTAAGACAATTATTATTAAGTTGTATGTGACAATAATATGACAATAATAAATCACATACAATCCAAATTCATGAATTATGTTGTAGATATTTTTAAATACAGTATATGTTTAAATACCTTTCATGTATCACTTTGTGCAATTTTAATGATAAATGTGTGAGAAGGTATTTGCTTCTTAGTCATATATATGATGTGTCTGATTAAAAATGTTTTCCTTGATTGGTTGACAATAACATCAGTAATATGTCTTCATATACAGCACCTTGGTCTTTGACATGTTACCCATGTGCTAATTAGTGTAAGAACCCTTCAAGAACTTGTATATAGCTCCAATTTCAAAATGAAAATGTAAGATCCTACAGTAACACTGGAACAGATATTATTATTATTATTATTATTATCCTCCTCCTCCTCCTCCTCCTCCTCCTCCTCCTCCTCCTCCTCCTCCTCCTCCTCCTCCTCCCACATTATCTTCTGTGTGCGTTAGTAATGGCTGCCTTCAGGGACCAGCGAAGGCATGTTTATTACTGGCTACAGACACACGCACACACGTTGAGACACACGGTGACACTCACACGGTGACACACACGGTGACACACACACACACTGATAGATAAAATATTTAAATGTAAATGTCAGTGGGGAATGACAATAAGTCCAGATAGAATACTAATGAGTGTACCAGCTCTGTGTGTGTGTGTGTGTGTGTGTGTGTGTGTGTGTGTGTGTGTGTGTGTGTGTGTGTGTGTGTGTGTGTGTGTGTGTTTGGAAAGATTTTGTAATGATTTTTGATTGATTTCACCAGTTATGAAGAGGCAGCGCTCATTTAATCACAGATAATTAAGAAAATGTTTCCGTTGTTTAGGTTAAACTGGCTCTCTGGCTTTCCTGCACATGACCTGATGTTTGGTTTGGGTTCTGCAAAAAGACTGAACTGTGTATGCGTTCCCACAGAACCGATGCAGCAAGCACGTTCCACTTTTGTTCAGATTTGTTCTGCATACACTACCATTTGACAGTAGCACGCAGGAAAGGGCATCTCTGATGACATTCAGCACATGACAAATGGAGGAAAAGTTTTCACCTTATAATATGATCAAAGTAATTGGCAAAAAAAGGATAATAATACAACAAGAGAAAATGTCCATTGTGGGTGTTAAAATATTCCACGTTTTAAGTCAAATGAAGCCCCAACATAAATGTATGATGATGAAGGGATAGTCCAACACTGTTATATGCTTTCTTATACGCTTTCTTTCCGAGAGATAAATGAGAAGATCGATACCTCTCTGTATGGATGGAGCTAGAGCCAGAAGGTGATTAGCTTAGCATTAAGACTGGAAGCAGAAAGAAAAAGCTAGATTTTAGATTTTTTTAAAAATCAACCTTATCTGTTGTATCTTGTTTGTTTTGATCTGTACCAACATAACACCGTGACTTTGCATTAACTTGTATGCCGACTTGCCGAGTGGCGTGTCATCTGTACGCATTCTGAGATATCCACGTGTATGGCTACGCTGTAGCCGTGTTATCGCAAGAAGAAAGCGACGGTTGAGTTTAGGAAACGTGACATGCGGGTGACACACACACACACACACACACACACACACAGACACACAGACACACAGACAGACACACACACACACAACTCCTTTGAAATGCCTGTTCTCGTGGTCGCCTTTATCTCACTGGGAATAATAACGACGCTTCTTGTTGATTAATTTAATTCATATTCTTGTGTGAGGTCAAATTTTTAAATTCTATTTCAATTTTAATGCTAACGGTAAAGACTGGGTTTCTTGTATTTTTAAACCTTGCATTAGCACAAAAATATTGAGGATGTGAATGAAAAAATACACATTTTGTTTCCAGAATGAGGTTTCTTTCAATATTAGCCAGTTTCTGACTGGTTTGTACTGGCAACTCATTTTTCTTTTATTCAGCGGTAAAGAGCAGTGAACAAGGTTAGAAAGCACTTCAGGACACTTCACTTCAAACAGCTAGCCAGTTTTTTTTAGGGATAAGTGTGTGTGTGTGTGTGTGTGTGTGTGTGTGTGTGTGTGTGTGTGTGTGTGTGTGTGTGTGTGTGTGTGTGTGTGTGTGTGTGTGTGTGTGTGTGTGTGTGTGTGTGTGTGTGTGTGTGTGTGTGCAGCCTGCCTCCCATTCTCTTCTACCGTACCCAAAATCCTGTCACAAAAACAAGCCACATCACACAACACACACACACACACCATCCACACACACACATCACACACACACACACACACACACACACACACACACACACACACACACACACACACACACACACACCATTAGTGCTGCTCTATTTCAGCTCAGGCCTACATGCGTGTGAAGGCAGGAAGAGCTCAGCATGCCTTTCATCTTGCCTTCATCACTATTTAATTTTCTCTTTTGAAACCACAGATAACGATACAATATACAAGATAGACAATAAAAATAGATAAAGACAAAAAAGGTCAGCATTGAATACAGTGTTGTATAAAGACTACAGTACATAATATACCGTATGATTACGAGCATCCTAAAGACTGACATCAGCCTACGAACGGTGGATAAATTACTCCATGGAGAAAGGTTCTCTACACTTTGCCAAACCAAGATGGACCAGAAGCACATTTACATCATCGTGCACATAGAGCAGACCGAGATGCTGAGTCAGGCTCCTGAGTCAGTCTTTTAACTTCGTTCTTAACTTGTTTTCCTTCCATCGTTCATCAGAAGCATAATGACGGAGAGTTATGGCTGCAGTAAGAACAAACTGAGTTTGCGTATAAAGACTAAGAGAAGACTAAAGATTAAAACAAGACATGGGTTCAGGTCTAGTATTGAGAGGAGGTCTCCCACGTTTTGGCAACGCTCAGAGGGACTAATACACAACCACTGTAGCTACGCAAAAATGGAAAAAAATAGAATTTAAAGCATTAAAAATGTGAATGTGTATCAGATGCATTTGAGATGGACGACTGAAACACACCGTTAAACCACCAGGACGCCCATAAGGATCATTTTCAGTTACCTTTTGGCAGATCAATTCAATATTTTGTCTGTGGAAAAAGTCTCATCCAAAGGGACATCTTTGAATTAATTGCTCAACCCATATCCACTTTTTTCAAAACTATTTGATCAACTAATTGATTATTTGACTAATAATGTGAGCAATTATCTAGAAATGGAGCCGTTTACTTCTATTGAGACACGTCTGCTCGGTCCGGGTATAATTTGGCTGATGTCGTGTACTAACCCAGCAGAAGTGGACCTGGAGTTCAAATGCTGTTTTTCTAAATCTGCTGATGTGTTTGACTGATAATCTACATAGACATGTTATCCCAAACCCAATGATATGATGTCAGTCAGTCGAGTATAGTGCTAATCTGAAATGGCATAAATCTGAACAAATATATAGTACTATATACAGTAAATATACTGTATACAGTATATATACTGTATACAGTATATACTATTATTTATGTAAATAATATGTATGTATACACACAGTATATATGCAGCTCTGTGGGTTTCTGATAAATGCTAACATTAGCATGCTAACATTCTCAAAATAACAATGAGTTAGTTTTGCAGGAATTTGGTCATAAATCAAAGTAGTGGACATACGGTGCAGCTGTGATGTGTTAAGTTAAGAGATCCTGCTATAAGTATCTTCACAATCGATGACCTCTGCTACCCTCAAAACGCCGCCTAGAGCCTGGAGAGGAGCTACAACCTGGCCTGAACGTCCAGGGCTCCCCCGTCTCCTCCCCCTGGAGCTCCAGACCTGACAGTGATAAATGAAACCCAGTAGCTAATGTCTGGCTAGGGGATATTGGAGAGTCTATAGACACACACACACACACACACACACACACACACACACACACACACACACACACACACACACAATTGCCTCAACTGCACTGCAATTAAATCTACAAAGTAACCTACCCCCACCCTCTCCTCCTCCTGTGTCTCTCTCTCTCTGATTGCCTGGTTTCTTCATCTTCCTCCTGCTCCCCCATTTTCTTATCAGCTTCCCTTTACACTCCCTCCTACACCCATCTTTCTTTCTCTCTCTTTCTCCATGTCTCTCTCTTTATTTCTCCCGCTACAGTGTGTCTCTCTCCCTCTATCTGAGCATCTGAATCAGCTACTCCGATTGCCATCATTGTTTTTATGACTGCCCATCATTACAACCATCAGTGTTATCCTTATTGTTCTGCTTCTGACAACCTTCTGTGTCTGTCTCAGCACATGTCAAGGAAGACGTGCTTGAATATTTTACAAGGTTTTATGTTGATAAAAACAAACTGCTTCATGGACTTCAATGGGCTTTATACACAATAGCCAATGTTGTTGTGATGTGGTAGAAACACTTAACAATGACGAAGGTTGTACTGGATTTCTATTGTAGAGGGCAGATTTTTCCCCTGGAAGTTGTTTTAGCAGAAGCATTAAGCAGACATTAAAATACAAGTTTATCTATAACTTATATACAACCCATGCACACGTTGTTGGTTTTCTATCTGGGTGTGTTTTAGATCCGGTCTGAGCGCCCTCGGGGGGTCTTTTTGGAAAATCAATTACATTGGGTGTGGGTAGATTCCCACAGCTTCCTTCTAGATCAGATCTTAAATCTTGGCCCCTAAAGACCTCTACCTCCAACTAACCAAATAATTACGCTTGACCGGCAGTGCTGCTTTTGCCTTGAGTTTTTACTTTTACATCCTGATTGTTAAAGAAATAAATTATGAATGTTCTCTGGTTTTATCCGCTGCCATTGCAACACGCTTCTTTAATATAACAAAGCATCTGAGCCAGATCCTGGGCCATCTAGAAATCTGCATAAACAGCCCCATCCATTAAAGACAAGGCATTTGTTGTCAGAAATACCCCTACCTAGTAAGCATTACTTAACTAATCCATATTTTCTTTTCAAAATAAAATCATTCTCGACATGTTTTCTGTAAAGAAAGAATTATCACAGTAGTGTATTTAAAAGTGTCTAAAAAGGGTTTACGGGGTAACAGATATCTTTATTTTCCTCAATCATTTTGTGTGTGTGTGTGTGTGTGTGTGTGTGTGTGTGTGTGTGTAATCCAGGGAATATCAATCAAACTGAGAATTTTAAGAATTGCTGTTATCTGTTTTTGCAAATTAACAACTAATTTATTCAATATTCATTTATCATCAGAAACATTAACATCCTTGTCCGTACATGGTAAATTGTATGCTTGCTTGTAGAAAAATTTGACATTTTTGTTGCTGTAAACTAAGACTGTAACTGTAATGTTAGAAATTAATTGGATTTAATTACTAAGAAATGTACCAATTAAACATTGTCTATATTTTCTCTTTAATTTGTACCAGATCACACGGTTCTTCACAAGAAACTTGGGAAAGTTTTAGGGCTGGGTATCATTTAAAAAACAACGATATTAGTACCCTTCAAGTGATACCAATTCTGAAAGAGAGTACTTCATTTAATAAGTTTTTCTACTTCATTCAATACCCATCATGTGTATTGGAGGTATCGTCACACTGAACTGCCGAGTCCTGCAAATACACTGAGCCCGACTTCACCCCACCACAGACTGTACGGGTTGTAGCTGCCGCAGGAGAGGGCCAATCACATGTCACATTACAGTTTTTTGTTGTTTTTGTTAGTCCCGCTGTCAAAACTTTTCACACAGTCGGCAAAACACAAGTCGATGTGGACCAAATCGATTTTCACTGCTTTCAATCACACATCGCAGTAAATCAAAGAACGCTTGTGGAGATTGGCTGCAAGCAAAGCCATAGCAATGGTAAATGTTTTCTGGATCAGGGTACAACAAGGATCGAATGAAGGTGCCGTTTGACTGGGGAAGTTTTTTTCTGGGTAATTTCAAAAGCGATACCCAGCCCTAGGAAGTACTGAATACGAGTTTTACCACAGCTCCTCTTTCCCCTGAAGACTGACGAATGTAAAGCAGCTGCTCAAAGACACGTGCATTTTCTTTCTTTCTCACAAATTACACATACTGTAATAATATAAAATGATCTCCTACTCACACAACACCTTCTTCACAGTTTTCTCCAGTTGCTAACCCACTAAAATGACATGCGTAACACAATTATTTAAACTGACACACAGGGAGCAAAAACTTCGTCTCCAAAAGTGTAAATACATTTTCTGCTTTGCACACATTTCGCAACTCAAAATGTCCCTTTTTAGATGCACTGAACACGGATCTCTGCATAAGACGCAACAATCCGATATTAAGTCACATGTTTGCCTTTTTAAAACACTGCCATTTAACAGGATACTACTTGAGCTAATTGGCCAATATATTTGGGGATCGATACAGCATAGTATTGCGATATTTTCAGTAGCAAAACTGTATTGATACACTGGCACCAAGTATGAATCTATTATTATATATATATATATATATATATATATATATATATATATATATATATATATATATATGTGTGTGTGTGTGTGTGTGTGTGTGTGTGTGTGTGTGTGTGTGTTGGTCAGTTTGTCCCATTCTGCAGCAATAACATTGAAGTGAGATGAAACAAATGTTAACTAAGTTTCCTTTGGGGACGTCATTTGAAATTGGGAAAAATTAGAAGTTAAAGAAAGAAAAAAAATTGCAATAATATCGTATCGTGGCATAAGTATCGCGATGATATCGTTTCAGGAGGCGTCTGGTGATCCCCCCCCGCCCCCTACAATGTATGTGCCAAAACACCTCAATGGTTAATTGTTACCACTTCAATCAGGAAATTAGCACTATGAAAAAACACAGGTGAGCACCTTTTTTCTGCAATTTTCTTTTTCAGTTCACTGTTTTTTGTGGGCATGTAGTATCTGCTGTGCATATGATGCACTGACTTGTTAATAATGTTTCAACAGCATGTGTGTGTGTATCTGCAAACACTTGTGCATGTGAACAATCTGAAGAATGTTCTACTATTTTACTGTTATTGCAAAGCATACTAAAGATGAGAGTGCTTTTCATTATGCAGTTGGTTAGAAATAATGCTATATGTAGTTATAGTTGCAGTGCTTCATTTTGCAGGACATCTGAGGCATTTTGCAGTTTGGGTGTGTGGTTTTGTGAATTGTGTTAAAGTATTTTGATAAAACCAGCCTAGTTTGCCAAATAGTGTTTTAGCAATTGGAAAAAACTGACGTAGAATGGTGTGTTTCCTGTTTTGTTCTCCTTTTTTTCCTCATCTCTAAACCTTTGAAACACGTAATTGACATCTACTGCATGCTAGGGTGGTGGTCGGGGTTAATACGTGTGTGTGTGTGAGTCTCAATCGATCACTCAGCACCATTAGTATTGAGGCAGAGTATGTGTGCTGTAGGATGGCGGGGTGCAAAAATAGTACCTAATGCACTTTGCACTTAAAAGATGGTGAGTGATTGGACCCTTTCAGACATAGAAACTGTTAAATTGCTGTGTACGTCACCTATATATTAAAAATCTGCAGTCTGTTTGGGTCTGCTCATGAGGTATTTGGAATTTGGCACACAATATTAGTTATATTTAATGGATGGCTTACTGCAACATGCATGCAGGCTTTATTTATCATTAATATATTTATGATAGGTGGGGAAGGCTGTTTTTCATCATGCTGTGTACATGTCTTGGCTTCTGTGTTTAATGCTAAAACTACAGCCACACCATGTGGAGTAAAGGCACTTTAGCGCCGCTGGGTTGACTGTTTGGTGATAAAAGGCTGCAGTGTTTACATGGAGTTGGGCTCAGACTAAAGTGTGAGGGATCTGCATTAAATCTGAAGCAATTATTGTTCACTCGCCGCTGCAATCAAATACAGACCCCTGAAAGTCAGACTTTCTATCTTCTGCGAACACACACACGGCACATACTTTGATTAAATATCAGATGTTGGCCAATTAGAGCCATTTTGTGTAGATATGAAATATATTTAATGTTGCATGAGAATAATATGTACGTTCTCACCCCCATTTGAAGATAATTACAGCCGAACGAAAGAAGGAATAGGATTTACAATGTGTATGTATCTGCTAACTTACCAATGATTATAAAAAACAAAAATAAAAATCTGTCCTTTTCTTCTTTTTTTCCCCTCATTCACTCAACATGCCCGTTCTGTACCGCGTTATATGCAGGCTAGGCCTGCACGATTCAGGGAAAAATATGAATCACAATTTCTTTGCTTAGAATTGATATCACGATTCTTTGCCACGATCTTTTTGACCATGACAAAACAAAATAAATTGGCGGTACCAAACATAGATTTTTTTTTTGGGCACCTATAGCTCATTGCTCATCACCCCCAGCCTGTAGATATAGAGGCTTCAATGAAGAGAAGGGAGAGCATCGCAGCGCTGGGGAGAGCATTAAAACCTATTTTATACAGTCTACGTTTAAAACTCACAGAAGAAAGTAGTAGCGTTTGCGATCGAGTCGGCTCGTGAAATTATATGAGAGATTTTTTTAAATTAAATCGTGAACAGGGTGAATTGAGATTGCGATTTTATAATCAGATTAATCGTGCAGGCCTACTCCTGGCTACCAAATATGCTTTCTGTATCTTCCTTACACTCTTTTCCTGGACTATCACGGCAGGTCAACTCATTAGGGTGACTGATAATCCTATTTTCAGACAATGGTATTTCTAATGGTATTTAACATGTTTTTAATGACTTAATATCCAAGATATTAAAGGCTTTTAAATCATCACACTCTTAAGTGCCTTAGTCTCCTTCAACCAAGAGTATTTCTACTATTCTATTTACTTAAATAAAGCATTGGAGTACTTCTTCCACCCACTACTACCCCTTTTACACCGAGCATTGGCTTGTGTTTTTGATCAAATCAGAGTGTCAACACAGTTATAACCTGTCAGGCTCTGTCTATTTTCTCTTCCCTCCATCTTTCTACTTTACCTCTCTACCTCTTTCTATATCAATCTACAGGTGTACCCCATCTGTTATGTCTCTCACATTCTCCCTCTCAAACGCCCGTCATTTTGCCTGTCAAGGTTAGAAGGCCACCGTGTAAAAGACAAAGAGCTTTGCTGATGGAATCACACACAAACACACTTTCATTCGCTATCGGTATCCCTCTGTGTTGTCGTGGTAACGGCTGTGACAAGGGTAAGATGGATTGAGGAGCACCTGAACCTGATAACGCCGCACAGTCACTTAACATTTAACATGAGAGACGTGATGGATGGCCTGATACGGGTCTACAACATACACCTAATCTTCTGTGTATCTGATAACCTACAAGGCCACAAGTATGTGGACACCAGGACTTCTGAGGTGCAAAAAAACGAGTGTCAAATGAGTAAGAAATGAAATGAGTATCAGTCCCATAGACTGTATGTAGAGATGGATGCCTCCCCCACAAAGGTGAAGCAAAAATACTCTGAATACAGGCGTCACCATCTTGTAATTTTGGAGCCAGAGTCTGCGCAGTACTGAGCAGATGGTGGAGCAGAGGTTTCAAAGTCCCGCCCATACACCCGTCCGACCAATCGCGAGTCAATTCCAACTGTCAATGATAACGTTTCACCCCGTTTTTATAACGTCAAATAACTCATGATCATCAAAACAAAATTGTCAGCAAACTGAACACTTGAACAATAGGGGAAAAAATATATAAATCGATACAGCATCGTATCGCAATATTTTCAGTGGCAATACTGTAACGATACACAGGCGCCAAGTATGGAGCTATTATTATATATTATATATGTGGTGGTCAGTTTGTCCCATTTTGCAGCAATAACATTGAAGTAGTATGAACAAACAGAGAAATGTTTCTTTTTAGATGAAACAGATGTTGATAAGTTTCCTTTTGGGAAGAATTAGAAGTTGGAAAAAAAAGTTATAAATTGCAATATATCGCAGAATATTTCAATATGTTTAAAATCGCAATAATATCCTATCGTGGCATAAGTATCGTGATGATATTGTATTGGGAGGCGCCTGGTGATCCCCCCCCCCCTATTGAACAGACATCAGTGTGATCCGAACTACTTAAGCTGACATAAAACCACCTTTGACGTGTATTTGATGTTTTTGTTGGGTCCTTTCCGCTAACATGGATGGATCGGGATTTATGACATATACTGCAGTCAGCCACCAGGGGAAGATCCTGATGGTTTGGCTTCACTTAGACAGTCTGTGCATCAACCCCTGGTCTGTCAAAGCAGCTGGCCAAAGGCTTTTTTTGGCTTCAACTGCATTTAGCTCACAGTGTGAAGAAACAACACACTTAAAATACACTTGATATCTTGAGATCAGAGTCTTATTAGCATAATATCACTCCTGATATTTGTCAAATACTCCCAGTAAAAATGACACGTTACACAACAGCAAGCAATTATAATGATTTACACCTGCTAATTAAAAGACCAGCTGCTGGATGTCTGAACACATCTGCATTAAGCTGTGATGAGGATGACATTAACTTCTTCATTAGGCTTTTGTTTTCACTTTTTCCATCTGGGTGTGTCGGTGTGGAGGGGGAGGGGTAATATGTCAACTAGGGGTCTTAATGTCTAGGTAACATCAGAATACAAGTTACAAAAGATTTTCAAATGGATTGGAAACCACTAATTAACACTCCTTTTCATACAGGTAGGCTTTTTTTTAAGCAGACAAAACATAGTAATTACAATATTTTTGGTTGGAGGCAACCAAGGCTTGTAAATGCACAGCTACACTTTATTTACTATAATGCAGACATAACTTATTTTGTATTTAAACTTTAACATTCTTATATAAGAAACAGCAACAACAGACACTTATTTGCATGTCATTGGTGTTGAAGTTCAGACAGTTTGGGAATATTAAGGTGGTTAAAAGTAGAACTGCTACAATTACAATGCATTATTCGGTCGAAAGAAAATGACATGGAAACCATTCTGATAATAGACGGTTAGACATTTTTTGAGCAAAAAATGACAAACATTAAAGGTTCCAGCTTCTCAAATGTGAGGATTGATTGCCTCTTCTTTGTCATATACAAATATGATAGAAAGCAGATTATGTTTGGGTTTTGGACTGTTGGTCGGATAAAACAAACAATTTTAAGGAAGCACATTGGAGTTGGGGAATTTGTCACGATTTCCTGACATTTTATAGACCAAATGATTAATGATTGATAAAATATTCTTCAAATAATTGTTAATTTATTATAATAAATATAATTATTGCATGTGCATGCACTTCTATCACTACTGGTGTACAATAAATAATAATTATGTATACTTTATTAATCCTACAAGGCAAAATTACAGTGTTTCACTCTGTTGTTATTGCCTGAATTACACACACATGCTCAGTACCTATACATGCACTAAATGGAGAGATGGCAGAGGGGGTGACCATAGAAAGGCATCCTGAGCAGTTGGGGGTTCAGTGCCTAGGAGGTGAACTGGCACCTCTCCAGCTACCAGTCCACCACCATACTTTGGTCTGAACAGGGACTTGAACCACAACCCTCCGGTTCCCATCCCAACTCCCTACAGGCTGAGCTACTACCACCCCCAATATACAGACTGTTGACAAAGTTGCATGAAGCATTTTAAAGTAGCAAAGGCTGTCAAATAAAGATTAATACCCACTTTGAACCCACTGTTTCTGCCCTATTATCTATGACCCATCTACAATCTATGATCTACAATCAAAAGCTTTGGAACAGCTCCTAAACGGACATTGTGGGGAGATTATCTCAACTTTTTAGCCCAAATGGAGGCAAACTCCTCAAAGAGAAACTTACGTCTTACTAAAAAATCTTGTTTTTGCCGACCTGCAGTGGTTTCACTTCTCACCTGGGTGCAGAGATGCACAGGTGTACGCAAGGGTCCTGTGACATCACGGCTGGGCGTGGTCACAGCAGAGCTCATTTCTCACCACAACTACTTATCTACTGCTCAAAATCCAGAATGAACGTTCAGTTACATCTATCTTCCACCTGAATCCTAAAAAACGCTCCGATTTAATATCCACTGCGTAAAGATATTCAAGAGGTCCAACAACGTGGAGACACCTGCTTTGGTCTTTAGCTAAAGGCTTTTGGCCCACTTCATATCCTCTGGGTCTACTGCGTTTTAACACGTATATTAAGATTTCACGCTTAAATTGACATTAAACTATTCTCCCAAAACACTTTAATCCACCTGATTTGGTCAAAGACGTTCAACAAGCATTTATACACAAACCTCTTACTTGGCGCGGGACGGCCTTCCTCTGGCGGGGAGAGCACGCTTTGAGGTCAAACATCCATTCAAGTCTGGTTCAGAGACGTTTGGTTCTTCAAAAACACACAAATACTTTGCTGTACTAAAATGACAGGTCGTATTATCGGATATTGTGGTCACATTACACTTTGTGTCCAAAATTTGGTTGCGTCCGATGACTCCGATTCCAAGTATCATTCAAAAGAAGAACATTTTTGTTTTGTTTTTTTCCATAGCCCTTTCAGAAGATGAGTTTTCAGTCGATTGAAAGTAGTTTTTCTCTCGTCTTTTCGGAGCCGAGGCAGAGCTTGTCCCCATTCAACACCACCACCACCACCACCACCACCACCACCACCACGCCTGGACACTTCTTGATTTCCTCTGGCGCTGCAGCCCTGAGCCAGACAGACAAAGGAGGGGAAGCCCTGCCAAGTCTCTCCACTGCATCCATGGCTTTTCCTTTCCTATCTGCTCCCTCACTCTTTTTTCGTCTCCCTCGATTGTGGCGGCGTTCCCGAGAAGCTTTGGCGACGCTCCAGCATGTCTGCCACTCCGTCTGAACCTTTCCATCCATCCATCCCAATCGTCCTTTTCGCAGTAGACCCCCGCCCTCCTAACCCACATTCTCCTTCCCCCGTCCAACCCCCTCCAGACTGAAAAATACACACTTTGGGAAAGTCAATCCAAACCAAATTTAAACTTAGACTCAAACATTTGACTTTATCTTCTCATCTTTCCATTTCTCTCCATCTCTTTAACATAAGTGTCATTGAATCAATATCTCGTCCACACAACCTTTACACTTCCTACTTATTACTGTCGTCTTTCTCTTTTCAATGTTGTGTGTGTGTGTGTGTGTGTGTGTGTGTGTAGGTCTAGTGGTCTTTTGTTCAGTGCCAGTGCAGATCTATTCATCATGTGCCAAGACTGAGCGCCCTCACTTGTAGTGAAGAGGGTGCAGCTTGGAGCCAAATGCCACAACTGCCAACTTAGTGCTGCTGTTGGTCGGTTTGTCCACACCAAAAACTCCCTATCTCACACAACACACACATACAAACACTTTTGTTTAAGCCATATTTATGATATAGTGACAATTATGGTTTATATAAATAAATAATGTATGGATTATTAAAAGCCTATACTGCTTTTCATGAATTGAAGTTGCTAATATTTGATATTTATTACCAATATCCTCATTCAATGTCTTCATTTATCACGACTTTTTATTGAAAATTTAAAAAAAAACGTTAGTGAACATTTTAGTTTTGCATGCGTAAAGAGTTTTCTGATACAACGCAGAATAGACACAGTTATGTATTTCACAGTTATGTATTTCACAGTTATGTATTTCATCACTGCTTTTGATTTGTTTTGTGTTTTAGCACAGATTTTCCATATCATGAGTTTATGCCAAATTCATGGCATAGTTGTTTGAAGAAAACGTTGGCTGACATCAGGCATCAGTATCATCTTGGTTTTCAGGCATTTCCATGTTATTAACTCAGATATATCAGTGATCTCAGAAAAATCCTAGTTTTAAAGTCGTTATGAAGAATTGAAATGATGACTTGAGCACTGTTAACATGTCAGAATTTTTAAATTCATCTACAGCAATAATCAAGATTCAAAACATCTATGTTGCCTCATTATGTCTGATTCTTATCAGGATAGATATCCCACTTTAACAGCCTTTAGACCATTTGTAATGCAAGAAATGTAAAACTCTGATGAAATCTATAATAATAAAACATCAATGTATGCTTGTTTACATCGGACCAAAGAATCTTACTTAACATTAGGGGCCTTAAATGTACCTATTTGCCTTAAAGACAGGTCCTATGCACCGACAAGTTGTATTCTTAAAAGTATGCACCACAATATCAGGGTTATAATTCTCATATATTTACATACATGTGGAGTATCTGTGTCAATGTAGTTCAGTGTTCAGAAGGCAAACTGGCGTGCGCATGCGCAGTAATAGCAGCAGGTGCTAATGGCTACATTTACAGTTAACCCTACTTCACTTAGCTAACTACGTCTTTATTACAAATGTGTTCCCATCGTATATGGAAGGCAACACCGTAAATGTTACACCGATGTTACCAGAAAACAAACGAAACCAGCAAAAGAATCGTTTTTGTGCGCTATATGACGTTAGCGTGTCATAAACCAAAGTTATGCTAACGAAGCTAAAATGCTAACGCTAACTTACCGGATACTTTGATGCCGTCAGCCCGGCCGGGCAGTGCCGCCTCTGGAGTCGTCATCTGGGATTTAGAGGCCATCTCTCCCATCCTACTGTTGATAAAATGACGCCAAACCAGTCGGAGCCTGGAGGAGGAGACCATTGATCCACAGCAGCACCGACGGACAAACTCCTGCTGCACACTGAGGGCTAGCGTTAGCTCAGTTAGCTAGCTAAGCTACATAACAACGATGTTATCTAACAAGGCTTGTGTAATGCCAAGGTGTCAACATGTTACTCAACTCTGACCATGAACAAAACGGCATAAACCTAACCTAAATACACTTAAAACATGATGTAAAGCATTTGTCACTCAAGAACAAGTTTGTATTTCTGCACAAATATTGACTCCCAAGTAGTAGGTTTGGATAAATTCTTATCTACTTTCTCTGTTACCTATTTTAATTACTTAATAGACATTACCAGCACCGAATTTACCAGACGAACTCCTTATTTCTTCAGTAAATTGATACGTGCAATTGAAACATGCGTCCCATTATCAATAGGCAAAAAAACATTCATTTGTTAGATTTATGAATGGAGTTTGGTATCATTGTAAACCATCCCAACAGCTGTGCTTCAAAGTCATTTCATACATATTTATTTGAACTATATTACAGAAAACAGACACGTGAGCCTTCTTGCTGTCACTGTTGTCACATTAGTGCTACCTGTGAATGTTTTTAAAGGGTATTAAAATATTTTATGAGGTTTTTTAACATTAATATGAGTTCCCCCAGCCTGCCTTTGGCCCCCCAGGGGCTAGAAATGGCAATAGGTGTAAACCAAGCCCTGGGTATCCTGCTCTGCCTTTGAGAAAATTAAAGCTCAGATGGGCCAATCTGGAATCTTGCCCCTTATGATGTCATAAGGAGCAATGTTACATTCCATTTCTCTGCTTTGCTCACCCAGAGAATTTTGCCCACCCATGAGAGAGAGACATCATGGCTTTCAAATGAGCAAAGTGGCTGTTGGTCAAGGCCACCCCCCCCCCCCTCCTCCTCAATAGCTACAGACTCAGAAATGGTACATACTAAGGAAAGCTCATTGTGGGACTGGCTCTAGTGGCTGGAATTCTGCACCAAGGCTGAATTTTGGGAAAGAGACTTCAGATACAGTATTAGGGGACCACTAAGGTCTATATAAAAGAGACTTCAGATACAGTATTAGGGGACCACTAAGGTCCATATAAAAGAGACTTCAGATACAGTATTAGGGGACCACTAAGGTCTATATAAAAGAGACTTCAGATACAGTATTAGGGACCACTAAGGTCTATATAAAAGAGAATTCAGATACAGTATTAGGGGACCACTAAGGTCTATATAAAAGAGACTTCAGATACAGTATTAGGGACCACTAAGGTCTATATAAAAGAGACTTCAGATACAGTATTAGGGACCACTAAGGTCTATATAAAAGAGACTTCAGATACAGTATTAGGGACCACTAAGGTCTATATAAAAGAGACTTCAGATACAGTATTAGTGGACCACTAAGGTCTATATAAAAGAGACTTCAGATACAGTATTAGGGTACCACTAAGGCCTATATAAAAGAGACTTCAGATACAGTATTAGGGACCACTAAGGTCTATATAAAAGAGACTTCAGATACAGTATTAGGGACCACTAAGGTCTATATAAAAGAGACTTCAGATACAGTATTAGGGGACCACTAAGGTCTATATAAAGAGACTTCAGATACAGTATTAGGGGACCACTAAGGTCTATATAAAGAGACTTCAGATACAGTATTAGGGGACCACTAAGGTCTATATAAAAGAGACTTCAGATACAGTATTAGGGGACCACTAAGGTCTATATAAAGAGACTTCAGATACAGTATTAGGGGACCACTAAGGTCTATATAAAAGAGACTTCAGATACAGTATTAGGGGACCACTAAGGTCTATATAAAGAGACTTCAGATACAGTATTAGGGGACCACTAAGGTCTATATAAAAGAGACTTCAGATACAGTATTAGGGGACCACTAAGGTCTACAGTATATAAAAGCATCCAAAGAGCACCATGTCATGGGACCTTTAATTGGACTGCCCTTTAAATTAAACCAGGTCCTTTGCTAACCCTTATCCAAAATTTCAATTAGCCTACATTACAACCTTGGAGACATGGATCCAAAGTCTCTGTATTTCCTTTAGAAAAAAAAACTCAGTAATAATGTGGAAAAAGTACAAACGTACCTAAATATCTCAGAGACCTACAGTCTCTATCACAACAATTTCATAATAATCAGTTTGAGACATTATGCTCTGACTTATGTAAATGCATTTAGTCTAATTTGTTTTAACTTAATCAGGCTCATAATTAAGTATGACTTTATTTAAGCAATATTAAACAGGAGGGTGTGCTATAACGTTATTATTGGCCTGACAGTAATGCTGGTTGGCTGGTTGGATCTACTTGTTGTGTAACAACACACACACTGTGCACAGCATACACACTAACAGCAACGTGGACGGTCATGTCCTGACTTGTGATTTTGTCAACATGTTTGATGCAATCAACACCAAGTTCCTCCTGCTTCCTTCTTCCTTTTTACGGTTATGTGTCCTTCTAGCAACTATAATATAGAAAGGTAACGCACACCAACGGCTGTACCGAGTTCCTGATCGCTGGAAGTTGACTTGAAAGAAAGATCCATATGCATTTCTTTATTTATTTTTGATTTCGGCCCTCAGGTCTTCTTCAAAATCAACAATCCACATCCGTGCTTTTAGCAGCTACACATCCTTCTAGATATTCACCATGTGTCCGTTCCATTTCTATTATCTTAATGTGCTTATTCACAGTATTTAAATTATTAATGTAGATTTAAATGTAGCAGAAATGGGCTTTAACCAGGGAATTTATATGCATAGATGTTACCGTTTCAAACTGTCTTACGGACATTAAAACAAAAACATCACTTATTATTAAATGAGATGAAACCAAATCATCTTATGCAAAAACCTTTAGCATTAAAATATAAATACAGTGATGTAGCAAAAATAATCAATGTAAATAAGCGCATAACAATAATATCAGATTTAGTGCAACATCAGTTAAACAAGAAAGATATAAATATAGGTGTTGAAATCATATACCGGGATAAGTATACATTTATCCAGGGATGTAACATGCATCGTGGATCGGCTAAAAATTGATATAAATGTGTAAAGATTACAATCGGTTGACATTAAATTCAAATTGCAATGCAATTTTTAAAAGGCCTCGGATGTCAGACGTCACTAAGTCTCATCAGTTTCTTTATGTAAATATTTTCTTCTATTTTTTTTAGTTATTTTGATGTGGGATTTGTTTAAAACAAATCAAATTATTACTTTTTTGTTATTGCATTTTTGTTATTTAAAGGTATAGTGCGGAGTTTCTGTCGTCCCCGTGAGGAATTCTAAGTAATGGCAACAACACTGTCGGCGCGTCCACATGATACAAGCCTGGTCACGCTTCACCCCCCCCCCCTCCCCCACCCCTTCCTCCACGCAGTTGCTAGTAGCCAAGGAGGACACGGAGGATTGAAAAACATAATGAACTCTTCAGAAGAGGAAATTATCGTCGCTTGAGTTTCTGCGCAGGAAAGTCACCGGGCGACACAATCTTCTGAACGTACGGAGACATCCAGAGTCGTGTGGCGCTGAGAGTCTTAATTAGCTTTTAGCAACTCATTTGGCGACGGCTTGAATGTAACGGACATTTATTAATACGAAATGTACGCACTAACGCTTTGACCCTTGTGTTGTCTTCCCGTCAACAATGAAAAAAAAACGTTTAGGTCACTCTTTTTCAACATTATTTTCGCTTTTTCTGCCATTTTTGTCACTTTTTCAATGCTTTTAATGCTTTTTTTTGATGTTTTTGCCAAAGATATTTTTATTGTTGACATATTTAGCGCTTATTTCGGCCCATTTTTGTGCCAAAAAATAAATAAAAAAAGATTTAACTGAAAACGGGTCAAATTAGACCCGAGGACAAGATGAGGGTTGAGATAAAATGCAATCTCTGTTGCAGGTTTGATAAAAGGACACATCTGTTGTTTCACACAGTCTAATTAAATAAAGGAATATTTTTCAGCTCATTCTGTTTAAAAAAAAAAACAAAACAAAAAAACTGACATATCGTATTGTGAACTTAAAATCGTGAATCGTACTGAATCTTGAGTTGAGGGTTTCTGTCCATTATTCAGACTCTATATCTCGTAAAGCTTGTACGCTCTTTGCTGAAAGAAGAAAATGAGGCTCCTCAAGATGGAAGCCACTGATTATTTCATGGTTTGTGGCCCTCGATCAGTCTACTGGTTCCCAGTATAGGCTGGGCGTGTGCAGGGGAGAGACAGATGACGAGCCATATGGAAGAACCCTGGAGGAAACGCTGCTCATGTTGGAGAAATATTAATTTCAGTGTCTCGATTGTCGCTTTATGAAGGTGAGAATCATCTATAATTCAGAGGGTTTGTGCACAATTTCACATTCCAGCAAAGAGTCGATGAAGCAGGCCTACGCATGTCTGGTGGAAGGTAACTAAGTACATTTACTCAAGTAGCCTGATGCTCTTAAGTACAATTTTGGCCTACTTTACTTGAGTATTACCAGTATACGCACTTTATACTTCTCCACTACATTTATTTGAAATTTGAATCAATCTCATAGACCCAAACCATATTGCCAATGCCAATGTATGTGGACACTCATATTAACCTTCTTGTACTTTTGGTAAGGGGCTGTTAAAGTTTTGGACAATTACGTCTAATGTTCAGGGATCTGCATACTTTTGGCAGTGTGACGTGTTTTTATTCAGGTCTTTGGGTTTCTCTGTACAATATGTTGTTTCCTGGAGCCGTTTAGATTAAATCACATAATAAATGGTAGTTTAGTTCAGAGTCAGATGGCTGTTTTACTCAGTTCGTGTGGGAGGCAGATGCTCTCACTCTCTCTTTCCTCCCTCCATCCTCAGAGAAGAGGATGAAAGCAGAGCTGGAGCCGAGGATGTAAAAACCTGGCTTCATCTGACTCCCTCTCTTTCAGAGGACCACCCCTCCCCTTCTCCTCTCTCCCTTTTTGACTGCACCCAACTTCTCTCCCTCCATCCTTCCATTCGGCTACTGTATCCACCTCCTGACTGCACCCAGCACAAACAAAACCAGATTTTTGAGGGCTTAGGATATTGCTTGGCTCTGGCACTCTTCTGGGTTTGGACTATTTGTGCTTGAAGAGTTCTGCAGAGATAGAAAAAAAAATCGTTTTTTTGTGTTTTGTTTTTTTCAATTCAGCTGCAGAAGAAGGACGGTCCGACCTCCGCATTCCCCGCAACATCCTCCGCATGATCCGCATCCCTGCATGGACCTCCAGAGGAGAGCACCGCGGACTGGGCGGCGCACGCAATTCAAGCCGGTTTAAAGCGTTCCACCACCGGACGAACAGACCCTCCTGCATCGGTGTGTTTTATGTAGGACTTCAGTAAATGTCCGCCGATGGTAAAAACAAAAAAAACTAAAAAAAATCTGCGCCATTTATCCTGCATCCTGCCGCTGAAAGGTATAGTTGTTCGGTTTCTCCACACACAGCCTATGTAGCCTACAATGTGTATTTATTTCAATCCAATCATTTGTTTTAGGCCTTGTGTGTGTGTGTGTGTGTGTGTGTGTGTGTGTGTGTGTGTGTGTGTGTGTGTGTGTGTTTTACCTCCATCAGCTCCTTTCATCTGCGCTCAATCCGCAGCAGCAGCCGCAGTGCTGTCGAGCTCTGCGGAACTTCTTATTTCTGTCTTTTTTTGACAGAAATATGACGGAAAGGCTGCAAACACTTAGTGTACACACCCATATACAACATAAAAATACATCAATCTGCATAACATTGTACTTATTGTGCAGCTGCCGCGGTAGTCATGGTGTTCTAATTAGCATATAAAACACTACAAGCTGCAATTTATTATAATTCAGTAGGACGTCATGTGGCGGGAATGATGTTATGGTTGGAGTAATTTAAGATATTTTTAATACAGGCTCGCCCGACCCCCACAAAGGCAGCCATGCCCCCCCCCTTACATCAGTTATCTGGGTCATTAGCATTTCAGCGGTTAATGAGTCTGCAGATGGATCCTCTCCTCTGCCGGGGAGCCGTTGAGCAACACCGACAGGCTACTGCTGCTCCATCCGCAGCAACCAAACCGAAATAAACTAATAACATAAAGGTGGTGTAGCCTGCTGATGTGGGATGAGGAGTAAAATCGCAGCAGCATCAGCTTCCTCCCCTGCAGCTGTGTCATTAATGCAGTGGTGTATAAGAACGTGCATTATGGCCGCTGCTGCTGCTGGGTAACGGAAGGTAATGCTTTAATAGTCCGCAGTGCTGCTTAAAGGACCATGCCGGGGTTACTTTTAATGTTTTTCATTCTTAAACACCGCATATTCTTACATGACTTTGAATTATCTGCATGCTGGATTATTTCTGTTTTTCTTCTTCTTCCAGGAAGCCATCATTACTCTCATTTCACTTTGACAATCACTTTACAGGAACTCAAGGGCGCAACTTTGCAACATTGGGGATGGGATGGGGGAGGGGGGGGGGATTTTGACCGTCAAACACTTCATTTTCTCCATTCTGGTGACTCCTTCTGCATCAATTTGTGCATTTTCTGCATCAATTTGTGGTGCATTATTTATGTAAAGGAAATTTTAATAGTTTTTTGGGGGGGTGGGTTGCAGTGGCCAGTGTTGATTAATTGGAGAGGTTGTAGTCCCCCCCCCCCATAATTATGCCTATGCAGAGACTGCAATCTGGCAATCCATCTCAAAACATCATGTCTGCTTTTACTGGAGTTGAAATAGCATTATCATGAGAAGTGTTTGGGGAAAAAGGGACGACATAGAAAAACAAGAGATTGTTTAACACACACACACTAACATAAGCTTTTTGTTCTTGTGAAATTATTGCAGCAACCTGAGAAGAGACAAGAGTCACAATTTGGTTGAATCACTCACAAATCAACTGCACCCTGAATCTGTGACACAAGATGGCAACAAAAATTGATTTTCATAGGAAAGGCAGAAGTTAATGGACGATGCAAAAATACATTCATGGAAAATGTCTTTTAAATGCACATTTGTAGTCACTGTAGTTAGCAGTCATAGTGAACATAACCAGTAGATAAAAAGCAGTATTGTATTGTATTGAAGCTTTCCCAGCATGCAGCCTGCTGTGTGGAGGTCAGCAGGACATCCTTTACAGTTTATTTTAGGGACACACACTGACACACACACATATATATATATATATATATGAGGTAGGGTTACCATTAAGCATCTTAAAGTCTCCTGAGCTGCTCTCTGTCTTTGGACTGCAGGAGGAGACAGAGCACTGCAGAAAAACCAGAGGGGAGCCAGAGCCTCTTACTGTAATACACAACGTATAGAGCAATTACAATTAATCAGCAACTATCGCTTTGGGTCTAATTTCTGGGATTCCAGCTCCTTAAATGTGAATATTTTCTAGTGTCTTCACTCCTCTGTGACAGTGAACTGAATATCTTTAAGTCATGGTCAACATTTTCTGACACTGTATAGACCAATTAACTAATCGATTTTCAAAAATTAGATTTACTATGAAATAAATTGTGAGTTGCAGCCCCGATAAGGTGCTGTACGTAGCTGTAGTCAGTATAATCAGCATCTATGTCATTAGAAATGCTAGTGGTCAGTGTAATTCCTTGGTTTAATCAGATTACATGATGTTTGTTTAATTATAATGGTTGGTGTGCATTTTATGAGTATAGTCATGAAGAATAATCCATGTAGTGAGTATAGACACCATGTAAGCATTATTATAAACAGTAGTCAATAGATTTTGGCCAAACAATGACAATACTATAAATGCATACTTAATTGTCCCATAAGAGATGTACAAGTTCAATATAGTGGAAAATATCTGTTATGTTCTTTATAAAAATGCATTTAAAAGGTTTGAAACATTTCATCTTTTTTATATAATCAATGTCCCTCAATGCTTTTGATGTTAGACCCAAAAACGAACGTAATACATGACAGCATCTTGAAGGTTGAGAGAACTATTGCGAAGGATAGAGTGGGATGAAGTGAACAAAGCCAAGTGAAGCGGACACAGAGGTATAAAGGGATAAAGTGGGATTGAGCCGTGCCGGAAGAAATGGGATTGAGAGGAATCAGTTAAAGGCAAAAAAATAAGACAAAAGGGAGCAGAACAAAATGTACAAAAACTGAACCGAACTGGACAAAGTAGATGAGACTGATATTATCAAACAGGTAAATGGGGGAATAAAAAGCAGAGGATCATGGGTCGTCTCTCCTCGTGTTCACAGCGGACCTTGATTTAAATGTCCATACAATTAAGGCACGCGGTGAATGCCAAGAGAGTGGCCTGGAAATCAACACTGAACCCTGTAAGACAGCCTCTAGTGGACACATTGAAGACACTAAAGTCTCAGCTTAAAAATGACTAAAGACACAAGTGCATTTCTATATCCCCAACATGGCTTTCTTTAATAAAAATGGCATGATTTCTGGGCTGTTTTGTATCTGGGAGAAGCTTGGTGCAGTACCACTAACGACCACTAGATGGTGCTCGAGAAAATGATTTCACTAGTGTCCATTCATTTTAAAAAGTCCCAATTTTGTCATTTATTTATTTATTTTTAAAAGATTTTTTTGTGGTCTTTTTTCCCTTTATTTAAAGTGGCAGTGGATAGACAGGAAAGGAGGGAGAGAGATGGGGGACGACACGCAGCAAAAGGCCTCTCTTAAAAATGTCTCTTAAAATACAGAGTGCATTATTTAAAATAAATGTGGGTGTTGACAGTAAAATTTATCTTCTTTTAACGTTTCTTTGAGATTTTGAGAATACAATTAAGACGATTTAAGTCTTAAAGAGACATTTTTTTTGTAATACTTTAAATACAATTTTGATGTACTTTATACTTCTACTCCACTACATTTTAAATGAAATATTGTACTTTTTACTGCACAACATTTATCGGGCAGCTTTAGTTACTTACTGCAGATTGAAATGCTTCACAGACAACCTATTATAATGTTTCTAAAATGACATTGTTATTGGTTGAACTACCACATAGTCACATAAAAACATTATGGTAAATTAGCTTCACCTCATGAATAGGAGACTAATGTTGTAGTAATAATAATAATAATAATAATAATAATAATAATAATAATAATAATAATAACGGATGATACAGACCAATGTAATACGGCAGCATTATTACAGGAACTGCTACTTGAGAATTAAGTACTTTTTGTTGCCAACACGCTACTTTTAAGAGTTTAATCCCAAAGGGAAATTCCAGAAGACATTGCAGTAGAAACATGACAGACAGACAGACAAGGCAGACAGACAGGCAGATAGATAGACAGAAAGACAGGCAGAAAGACAGATAGATAAAGAGACAGACAGACAGACAGACAGAGAGATAGAGACACAGACAGACAGAGAGATAGAGACACAGACAGACAGACAGGCAGAAAGACAGATAGATAAAGAGACAGACAGACAGACAGACAGAGAGATAGAGACACAGACAGACAGACAGGCAGAAAGACAGATAGATAGAGAGACAGACAGACAGAGAGATAGAGACACAGACAGACAGACAGACAGAGAGATAGAGACACAGACAGACAGAGAGATAGAGACACAGACAGACAGACAGGCAGAAAGACAGATAGATAAAGAGACAGACAGACAGACAGACACAGAGAGAGAGACGAGACACAGACAGCAGACAGACAGGCAGAAAGACAGATAGA
>JABXJD010000391.1:0-57500 GCA_013375575.1 Percina caprodes
TGGTTATTTTACCATGAAGCTAACAAGCTATATGAGACAGGTTCCCACACAAAAATAGGGGTAAGGTGTATATTTTAAGGAACCCTGTAATATGTCAGTCTCAACAACCAGCTGTGTTCAGTTTAAACACTCTTTTTATCCCTAATTTAACTTAATTTTCTCTCTCCAGGGCACTCATCACACCATCACAGGCCTGCTGTTCGCCTGTAAGTACCGGGTTGCCGTGGCAATGAATGCTAACCTGGGGTCAGAGGCTGTTGCCTGGGTGACAACCCCAACTTGCTCCTCCATCAGGGTTAGAGGAGGCAAAGCTTTGCCATGCAACACTGAGGGTAAGAGTAACTAAAGACATACACACACACACGCACACACACAAGCACACACACATGCACGCACACACGGCATAAAAGCAGTGTTACATTAATCTTCATTAATCCTTTAACCCCTAAATGCCTATATTTAAAAGGTAGCTCTTGAAAGTGGTTTCCTTGTCTTCTTTTGGGAACATTAACTCCAAAACATAGTACAAACACGATGTACAAACTTACACTCATTGTACCACTATATACCACAAAATTCCAGTAGTATCAGTAGCCAAAAAAACCTTTCTTATATGCACACGGAAGTTGAAATGCACTCCAAATAATTGCTATTATGAACAAGCTTTGATTATTGGTATTGACATTTTAGCATAAAAAGTGTCATATTAAACATACTAAGAAATAATTTTAAAGTGTTCTTCTGTCACAAATGAAAAATTGTTTTGTGTCCTTTATTGGTGTCAGAGCGCCTCCTGTCAGGCAGAAAGGTGGTACTGCGTCCAGAACGACTAACTGCAGACTTTGAGCAAGTCAATGGCACCCTGCTTACAACGCTCCGCTGGAGGATGTCACATCATGCCCTGGACCCGGCAGCTGTAGAGGGGTTCCAATTCACCTGGACGTTGCAATCAGGGGTTACCACTGCAACAGAAGGGCAGGAAGTCTCACTCATCTCCCAGACACAGACAATCGCACCGGTGAGACACGAAAAGAGGTCTACATTGTGATGGGGTATAGCAGCTAAAGGAAAATGAGAAATATGAGAGGGATGTGTGCCTGTGTGTGTGTGTGTGTGTGTGTGTGTGTGTGTGTGTGTGTGTGTGTGTCTGTTCAGTTTGGATGATGAGTCAGCCATTTAACATTAAAAGAATAAAAAGTTTTAAATGTTTTAAATAATTTCATGACACAGCATTTACATATTGTACAATGAAGGATTAATGTAGTGACAATCTATATTTTTGTTATTGGCAAGGTGTACCTGTGTGTCTGTGAATTTACAGTACCTTGCTTCACCATCCACAGTCTCAGCGGTCGGTGTCAGTTCATGGTCTTCAGGCTGACAGTGTTTACCAGCTGCAGCTCCAGGTGCTAACAGCAGGGGGCATCAACGGCGCCGCAATCACAAAGACCATACAAACTCCAGCTATCAACACTACACTCTGATAGGTAATTGTGCTTTTTTGTGTAGCTACCATAGACTGTGTGTGTGTGTGTATATATATATATATATATATATATATATATATATATATATATATATATATATATATATATATATATATATGTATTAAAAACTATACATTGATAAAATAACATACCTACCAATTATTTCTTCTAGGCACAAACCCCACTGCTGTCACCTTCTGCTGCATCACGGTCATCTACACCAACATCCATTACTCCACTGTCTTCCACCATTACTTTCATTACAGTGCAGAAAACATGACCAAAGCTGTAAAATAAAGAATGTTTCTCTGTGTAAAGTAGATCACTGTCATATATGAACGGATTCTCTGATTCCCCCATACTTTAATCACATTTCAAACATCATGAAGGTTGTGAGCTCACTTTAAATAGCAAAAAAAAAAAATCAATCATTCATCTAGTCAATCATTAATCTGGCTGCATTTCTAAAGGTTAAGGCCTAAGTCAATGTTGTTTTGTACAAATTGTAAGAAAAAAAAAATGTACCTGTACATGGTGCCAGTTTAAAAAAAAGCACTATGTATTTACAGTTAGTCTAGAAACGCATATCCTTTAACCATATTTTTTCTATTTTTGTATCAAAAGCATTCTCCAAATGACTCCACTTGGCATTAGTGCCACAGCGCCGCAGCAATGCAGGACATGTACAGTATGTGAAAAGTCAGACTCCTTACATGGCTGCATCTGTACATGTTTGGTGTTTAGATGGGACTAATCAGGTCATTTCTAAGCATCTCACATCACTTGAGCCAAATGACACTTGTAAAGAGACTTATAATGCCTGTTGTTTTTGATTGTGCAAGTAGAGAACGATATAGCACTGACCTTGTGTACAAACAGAAATGTATAGCAACAGACTGTCTATGTTTATTTTCATGCATAATCTGCTACATTATTTTTGAGTTGGTGAGCTAAAACCTTGAATTAAGCTCAAATATATTTTAATATTGTATTCATATGTTAAAAAGCTAATTCTTCACTCAAATTGATCTGAATTTGCTTGTATGACATATTTGTACCTTTTGCAGCATTACTTTGTTAAGGTACACCTGTCTCACTTTGCCAGACCATCCTCCACGTGGTACATCCCTTTCACTAAATAATAATATGTGTAATTTTTACAAAGTAAATATATACCTGTAGTAGATGTCTTTGTTTTACAACAGTCATGGCATTACTTTGAAAAGGTATCTTTGGTGTCAAGCAACCAGTAGGCCTATTTATAATGTTAATTCTCTCTATGCAACCTCTGTGACATTTTACCGTTGATAATTATGTACTTTACTTTTTGACCTTTAGTTTTATTTATTGTTTTCCTGTTTTAGTGTTTTGTAATTAAAGATTATCAAGATACATTGTGTGTTGTGTCAGCGATTTGGTGGTTAGAAATTATAATAACAGTTTGTATCATATTTAGCATTATATTTAAAATCATATTTTGCCATTCTTTTCTCTTAATCCACTTTTTTCCTTTTTTTGCTATTGCAACACGGACTAATTACATGCATTTACATTTACAATTTAAACAGGAAGTATATTGTTGTAGATGTTCTTGTCTCTTTTAAAATTCAAAACGTCACTGCGATATTTTATGCTTAAACAGTCGAAGTAAGAAGGTTAAAATGAAAGACAGGAAGCGAAATATTAAGGTTATAGGATTGTATAACAAAGTATAAATGACTGTTAAAAATACATATTATAACAAACAGTAGAGGGCAGCGATACGCCATTGCAGCGTACAAGAAGGAGGAATTTTAAAGGTTACTTTGAGAAAGCGCCGAAAGCATTCGGACCGATCCGGACGCAACCGAAGCTGAGATCGACGCCGTGACGCAATCAATAAGCGCCGACAGCTTGAATTGTTTATTCAAATCGTGGTCAGACCAGACGGAACTGTTATTTCGGAGACAAGGTAGTGTATACTGATTACTTTCTTCCCCTCTTTTGTCACGCTTTTGGCTTATAACCTATATCACGTCAGATACTAATTTGCAGCTCCTCTTCTGTCTTTAGGCGCCTCCAACTTCCTACTGACAATGGAGGAAATGTGTAGTCGCTTCTTTGTGTTTTCGCCTGTTTTGGCTGCAGCTAGCTAACTTAGCTTAGCTAGCCTTCAGGGATCGACTAACTTATGCAAAACTTTGTAAAATGCCATTACTTTACTTTGACCTAGTTAAATTATAGGATGGTACGTTATATTCTTAAATGATGTGTGTGAGTGTGTGCATGCTCCAGCAGCCTGGTGCCCAATGCCACTAACGTCACCTGAGCTAACGTAGCGTTTGTTTTTATTAAACTTCTTAACTTAATTGATTGTGGGAATTTTAGCATACGCTGGAAAATATGTTAGATACGACAAGCGAAGCTAATAATGGCTAATTTATCCGCATATACACTGATAATTTGTATCTCAACACTTGTCGCTGCTATCTTGCTAACGTCAGCTAACTACGAGTTTAGCTTCCGAACAAAATAACACCTCAAGTCAGTTGACTACTTGTGTATTCGGGATATCTTTTGCGCAGCTAGTTGGAAGCTCAAACAAATTAACCACATACTGTATCTCTGAACAGTGTTAATTGACGGTAACGTCACTGTAGTTGCTACTTCAGTTTTGGAATTGTCTCAAACAGTAATGTTAAATGAGTATTGTTTTCTTCTGAATATGGAAAATATGTTATTCTTTTCTTTTTTTAAATAATGAGCCATTCACATTTAAACCATAATTTATTGATTTGAGGAGCTTGCAAATATATCTTTCATGGGCTCTGATTCTCTCTCACTATTCTTCCTCTCGCTCTAATTAGGAGACCATGGTGGCGCTGTCTAGTCAATAACCTCTATGGTGGGAACAACTTTTTTTCTACACAGGGAAAGCACTTTACTGAAGAATACCTGAAGGGAAGTGTCAGCATAACAACCAAGGAAGGAACAAATCACAACACCTGAAATTCACAAGACCAAAGAGGCTGAGAGGAGAGGACTGTGGGGAGGGATGTGTTGGGGATGGGGTTGAAGTGCCAAAGGAGGACGTCATGGTTCACAGCGGCGCTGCATCCCCAATGAAAACAACACCATCAGCATCACCTCATTTAACTGTTGCTGCTAAAGCAGCTCCCCCTCTAGTGCCTCCCTCTGGAGATGCTACAGATCAGGACCTAACGCAAACCAATCTCCTCACCCCAGAACTCGCCTCCAACTCAGACTTGACCCAACCCTTTACTTCAACTCCTGCTGATCCAGATCCCCCTGTTGTAACTCCAGCAAAAGCACTGACTACTAACTCAAGCCCAGCATCAGCCTGGTCCTCTTCACAGACACCTAGCACCACTCAGAACCCACTACTCAATGGCCGTACATCAGGCAGAAAGAGGACTCCTAAGGCATGTGACTGCTGTGGCCCCAACAGTAAAGGACACAATACCCAAACCTTGGGCAGAGGGAAGGCAAGAGGGAGAGGGAAAGGGAGGGAGACGGGCAGGGACATTAGGGACACCACAAAAAGAAAAGTGGATGGCCAGCTGACAGGTTTAAAATGTTTTGATTTGACCAAGGAGACGGCAGAGGAAGCAGAGGATGAAGGTGACACACATGAGAAGGTGCAAAGGACCGAATTAGTGGCTGATATTAAGTCACAAACGCCTGTTGCTCCCCCTGTCACAGTCTCCCTGCAGGATGGGCCAACAATGAGCTATGTTGTTTCAGAGAAAAGGGAGATGCCGAAAAAGGAAGACATTTTGATAGACGGCGGGTCAGGAATGGCAGGCAGGGCAGCACCAGTAGTTAGAGGGAGGGGAAAGGTGGGAGCTATGTCTGCATCAAAAACAGAAGTAGAAGTTGAAATAAAAAGGGGATGTGTAGGTGGTGTTGTCATCAGTTCTAAAAGTGATGCCCTAGCTCCGTTAGTGTTTGTGCAGAGGCCAGGGCAAAACAAAGATGCAGAGATGGACCATGGAGAGCAGACTGACCCCAGCTCAGTTAAATCTCCATTAGAAAATGGAGACACGGTAAACTTAAGTGACACTGAGCCTGAAGAGGAGCCGAAGGAGGGTAACATGATCAAGTGTGAAATGACAAACGGACTAATATCTGTTTCGCAGCAGTTGGGTCCTGCTTCAAGGTCAGGTTTTCCCCAGGACCTGGACTCTGGGATGCAGGTGGACAAGACTCCTGACAGAACAGACTCAGTGTCTGTACCGGTAACTATGTCCAACGGAAATGTTCCCACATCAACAAACCACTGCTCCGCACTTATGGAGGTGGAAACTTCTCATCCAGTTATGGTTGCTCCTCCATTCCAGGGCTTTATTACAGTGTGCCGCCTGCAGCACAGCTGGGCATTAAGAGACCACGGGCTGTACTGTCAGCCTGGAACCTGGGAGAGGGAGGGGATGGAAGAAGTTGGAGGCAAAGAACAGTCAGAACTAACAAACGGACAAGAGATGGATGGAGAGCAACAGAATAAAGAATCCCTGGAGCAGCTTACTGATATGATCCATGGTAAGATGAATTCTGAGTTTATCGCAATGAAGCAATGTAAATCATTGATCTTGTTACACACAGACTGAAAGAAGTAAGTGCTGAGGATAGCGCTTTTTCTGTCATATGACATTCATAAAATGGAGCTTTTTTATGAAACATTTACACACAGAACTTTTATGGAATATTTTTGTATTTTCAAAATAAGATCTGAATATTCTGGGTAAGACCTGAAATTATTGGTAGTCAATACAATTTTTGAAGCTGATACGCACAAACTCTTCATGTGTTGTTGTGACTTAATAATACTAAAAACAGTCCGGAAAGGCCTTCAGGACAGACCTAACTGAACTCTGATTCACCAAGGTTTTCACATGGGCAAATTGGTCATCTGCACATGTTTCATGGATCAGAAATGGGAATCGCATTTATCTCCTTTTTATAATTTTAAGAGACAACACATTGTTCTGTCCTCTTGAAATAAAGTTTTGTCTTTTTGTTGCCGGGCAGCATGTTGTTTACATCACTGTTTGCAAATGAAAAATTGCATTGTTTCAGTGACATGTGGCAAAGGGTGTGCAAATATCAGCTGTGAGTATGTTACTCGAGTCAGATCCACAGAAACCTAACTTCTTGAATGTATCCGCACGCAGACCTGAACAGACAGTTCTGTGATTGTCAGCAATGGATTTAGAAACACCAGAGAAAACAAAACTGCTCATCTTCTGAACAACGTGTTTTGTTATTTAACTAACAGATCATATATCCTCTCTTTCAGAGTTTCTGGAGAGCTTCTACATGAAGTATGGCAGTTTCGTTCCTCTCAGTGAGACTGATGTCCTGGAATACCTAAAGAAGAAAGGCAACTCTGACCTCAGCAATAGGTTAGTCCACGCACACACACACACACACACACTTAGTCCATGCTCACAAATACTTGTACTTGTGGCTAGGGCTGCACTATTATGTCCAAAATGATAATCATGATTATTTTGATCAATATTGAGATCACGATATCACAATTATTTGTTGATTTTAACAAAAACTAATTTTATTGTCACATACGCTATTTATAACTGCTTTCACATCCATATTGTGCTACATTCCTCTTATGTTGCAGTTGTATGTTGTTCATACATACAGCTGCAAAACGTGTAAATGAAAATTATCTAAAATAAATAGCCAAGGATATATTTAAAAAATGTATCTCTAAGAAAGCTCCTTCACTTGTTTTCAACAATAACTGATTAAAAGTGTTAGGGAGAGAGAGGGAGTGCGATGGACGTACTCACAGAGTGACGGCTGACTCATGAATGGGTCCAGCACGGGTCGAGCAGCAGGTCAGCGGAGTTGCACACATGGTGTGTATGAAATGTCTGTATTGTTACTGCACTGCATTTTTATGAACTATGATATTCTGGCCATGGGTCACATCTCTTGCCCAGGCCCAACAGGCTCCGTCTCACACGCTATTACTCTACGAACTGAAGTTAGTTGCATTCAATAAATTCTGTGTTTTTTGCCGTGGCCACCGCAATATCAGTTACCAGCGGAAACACTGATACAAATACAGGTTTGCCTCTCATGCTTAACCATATACAGCTGTGTTAATAACAATTAAAACTGGACACATGTCAAAAGTGTGGACCGGCACTGTCGCCGCTGTGTCTCTCCATGTTGCTGGGAGCCGTGTGTGAGTTAATGGGGGCGGGGCTGCGCGGAGAGTAAGAGATATAAACACAGGCACGGCTTTACAGAAGAAATGGGTCATGTAACGCAAAATTAAACCATGTCGATATAAACAATATTGCTTCGTTTGTGGAGAGGCAGCAAATGCAAGGATGTTAGGTGCATCGGTGCGACCTAAGAAAAATGTTATTCGCACCTTAGAGCCCTGTCAGCTAAAAGACACTAACTAGCACTGCACAGTAAACTGGTAAACCTTGTGACCAACGTATGACTGACTGCTATCTGTTGTGGAATTTTCCTCACGTTACTCTATCCTCTGACTGTCTACATCTAGAAACTAAGCTGCGCGGTGCAGGGAACAACTCTGACTGGCAAATGAGCAGACAGTGGCTAACAGAGAAGTAGATTGGCTTTACAAAAAGACCCGGAGCATTTTATGAACGGAATGACGCATTTCAAATATCGCTCGATCACGCAAATTTGATCGTGGGAAGCCAAAATCGTGATTAAAATTTGATTAATTGTGCAGCCCTACTTGTGGCATCTCTTTCCGTATCTGAGCTCCTCATATTCCTTTAAATGTCCTTAAAGGTATTATAAACAATTCAGATGTAGTGCTTGGCAATATGGAGAAAATCAATATTTTTGACCAAAAACCTTTCACAAAATATGTTCACAATGAGATTTTTGATAAATATTCCTCAGTTATGTTGATATAATCACTGAGTGGGTAAAGGCTAATAATAGAACAGCTAGAACAGTCTGGTAAGTTCATAAAATGACATCAGTTTTCTGTAATGCAGCCTTTAAAACCAGGAAAAGACAACACTCATGTCATATTATGCTATCCAAAATCTAAGACGATATCTCGTCTCATATCACAATATTGATATAATATTGATATATTGCCCAGCTCTATTCAGATGTTTGTATAATAATTCTACTGCATTTCTCCTCTTGTTTTTGTTTTAGGGGACTGGACATCAAAAGAGAGATGAATCGGTATAGGGCAGGACTGGCCTCTGCTCCTATTGCTGGTTTCATGGTGTCGTATAACAAACACACCCTGGGTCTGGAGGACCTTAGTACGCTGGAGGAACAGAACTGGCTTAATGACCAGGTAGAGACAGATTGAGGGTTGTACAGCTACAGAAAAGCATTCATTATCACACTCTCCTTACTCTGGCCTTCTGACACAAAAATCAATTCAAAGGTTGAATCAATAATAAAAAGATTTTACGATTTAGTTTTACTGATTTTGGACAATCTTACATTGAAACTTTTTTCTTTTGGCAGATTATTAACATGTATGGAGAGCTCATCATGGAGGCAACACAACACAAGGTAAGTGATTGTGTGTTTGTACACTTAAAACGCTAATTTGTAATGATATAGAAAGGGATATGAAATATGTAAAGAGCTCACTGTAGGAGTCTACAATTGTATTACATTGTTGTTTGAGACTCTTGAGCTATTTAGACTGTTAGACTGATTGTTTATATTATATTATTTAATAAATGTATGCATGTAATGTTGACTGTGTAATGTTATTTCTCCAGGTTCATTTTTTCAACAGCTTTTTCCACAAGCAGCTGGTTGCCAAGGGTTATGATGGTGTGAAGAGATGGACTAAAAAAGTAAGGAAGAAGATGCAACATTTTGGAGTTTAGCCATTCTTCTGTTCGTTTGCTAATAGCTGAACTTTAATGTCACTATTTCATTTTTTGTTTTTTTTAATGTATTTTCTTCTCAGTCAGGGCTTGGCAGCAGCCATTGCCCAGTTTCTGCAAAAAACTAAGTTTCACTGTCAACCATTTTTGTGTGTGTTAAACGTATGTTGTGAAATATGTTGAGTTAGTCAGTAGTGTATGTCCTTGACGTTCCAAATCCGGGATCCAAAACTCTGGATCTATGATGACTATGGAGCTGCTTCTCAAATTGTTAATCGGTTAATGATGACTGCTAGTCTTATCTGTTGAATCTGAGTTTTCTCTCACACAACTATTTTACAGCAGCTCCGTGCGGACCTTAGCACCACCCGTGACAATTGTGATTGGTTTAAAAAAAATGCCAATAAAACAGAGCATGTTTTTTCTCCCATCCCGGAATGCTGTGTGGAGTAACCGGACCCTCCTCTCTGCAGAGTGTGGATGGTCTGGCACAGCGAGACTAGTAATTCAGTAACCACTTTACTGTTTAGCCGTGCAAGTAAAGTGGGTAAAAATTATATAGTGCTAAACAGAAATGCTGAAAAGCCATTTTTGTCCTGTAGATGGTGACTTTTGGAAGTATTACAAAATAATCTGACAGTTAGTAGACATCTGCATTTTTTTTCTCTTGGATATCTAATTTGCATGTGTGTCAATTTGTGGGATTATTTTAGGTTGACCTGTTCTCCAAGTGGCTGCTGCTATTTCCCATCCATTTAGAAATTCACTGGTCTCTCATCACAGTCACCATGGCAACCAAAACCATCAGTTACTACGACAGCCAAGGCATCGTGTTCAGACACACCACAGATGTGAGTGCCTCTGTGCTTGTTGATGTCTTTGGGTTGTAGTTCATTGTTTCAATGATTTAATGATTTTAAATCTGGGCATTATGAACAAGACCATCAGTAATCACACTTTTCTGCTCTCTACTCGGATAAATTTTAGGACCATCAATTCCTGGCGAGAGACGCCACACGATATAGTTATTTTTTCAATTTGATGTTGGTAACAACCGAAAGTCAATATGCACCAGTTTCTTTGGAAGTCGAGGTTCTTCATCATAAGGCTGTAATGAAGCAGAGCATACTATGATCGTAAATTAATGGATTAATGTGTGAAAGACGAAGTTCTGAAACCAAACCATACATGTACCTGTTCAGTTCAAATTTAGCTCCTATTCTCACAGATGCTTAGAAAGCATGGCACCAATAGCCCCACCTTGTGGCCATCCGCTTAACTGATTGTTAATTTTAGCTCTCTTTACCCTCCGCTTTCTGTTCTTCCTTAAAACTATTCCAATGCTTGCGCAATCCACATAGTGAACTGGAATGCAAATTTCAATTTCAATTTGTTGAGAATATTAAAAGTATTGAAAGTTCATAAAATCTAAAATACTGTAACAGTAGAAATATTGACATGTTTGATAGTCCTTTGCACCATTTTCAGCACAACTCTAGTGTGTGTTCGTGTGTGTGTGTGTGTGTGTGTGTTCCTATCAGAACATTATGAAGTACCTTCAGTCTGAAGCCAGAGAGAAGCAACAGACGGCTTTCCAGAAAGGCTGGAAGATTACCATCATCAAGGTAATGCTCATGCTGTGTTCACCTTGTGTCCTGAAAACATTTATATTGGCCATCACATTTGATGTCTGTAAAATCAATATAGTGCCAAGTTAATCTATGATTAACAGAAAACTCGGCAAAACAATAACAAAGACATTGTCTGTTAAAGGCGAGAAAGTAATTCTAACATACTTGCAGATCGCTGACAGTTTCTTGTATCAATGCAAGTGAGTGGCCAAACACATTCATTTTTTTTTTGTAGTCCTTATTGCTGGTTCTGGAATCAGTAGTTACTTTTGATCCTCGTATAAACCCTGAACAATATGATACTGCCACACTTTTTCATAATTACTGTCTCATTACAAAGTCAAACATATACTATAGTAAATACATAGAGAAACTAACTGTGGCATCTTTTGTCCCCTGCTTCATTGTGCCTTGTTGACGCCTCAGGGTATTCCTCAGCAGAAAAACGACAGCGACTGTGGAGTTTTTGTCCTCGAGGTGAGACATTATTTTCTTTTCCACCTTTACCGCTGTCCTGTCCTTCATTTATCACCCATTTTTCTTTTTCCCCTCATCCCCTGTCCCCCGTCTCCCCCCCAGTAATAGCAAGAAAATATAGCTGTGTCTTTAGTGTGTCTTTCCCGCCCCAGGTTTCTACATTAATGTGATCATTGCTCACTCTCCAAGGGGAATGAAAGACACTGGAGAGAAGCTTTTGTCATTGTCCACATTTAATATGGCAACCTTAGCTGTGGTTGTGGATAACTTTCCCGTCTTTTCTTTCTGTCAGTACTGCCGTTGTCTCTCTGTGAAGCAGCCTCTGCTGTTCAGTCAGGAGGACATGCCATGCATCCGCAAGAGAATTCACAAGGAGCTGTGTGACTGTCGTCTCAACATTTGAACGACTGGATAATGGTTGCTTTCGCTTACTGACTGCTCGCCTGGTTACATGAGAAGGTCTGTCCAAGTCTGTCATGTGGCCTGTGTCACTGACCAGCTAACACAACGTGGCCATCCGTATTCCAGGGACCGTGACTGCCAATCTGTCTGTTTGACTGACACCAGAGTGGCTGCACTTTTGGAGTTTAATAACAGTCTGTAGCAGAGCATATTTTTACTTGCAAAGAACTACTGATGTGGCCCCCTACTGACCCACATAAATACTGGACCCATACCCAACAGGTTCTTTTTACGTTCTACATTTACCTTTCCCAGTGGATTTCAAACAAATGGCCAAATGGACACAATGGAGCTCTGACTCGGAATGGGAACACAGGCGTTGGACTAGCCTGGACCAGTGGGACGAACCTTGCATCCCAAATGGAGTGGCCTTACCTCCCAGATGGCCATTTTAGCCTGAATGACATTTTTAACGGTTTATTTTATTCTGGACTTCACAGCAGTATCATTGCAGTTTCTAACATGTTTAATAAAGTTAGGACTTTTTTTGATTCAGTGGACCAACCATTCACTTAAAACTTGAAGGTTTGATTTGGTTTTATTCTCTTGGACTACTGATATTTGCACAGTTAGAGGCCTATCCATTGAAGAGTCTAGAATACCAACTGAATGTACTGATCACATATTCTTCCTGGCTGCCTCCCAGGGTGGAGACTTAACACCGTACAGGTTAATGGCACATTTTGGCTGAGGCTTGAAACGGACTATATTTTAAGGCAGTTATTTGTTTGAAGTTTGTGGCACCTTCCTTTCAATAATTTCTGATTAAAATTCCAGTTTTTCCACCACATTATTTCCTGCTTATTTTGTTTTGCTGTGATCATATGCCTATGATTGGATTTGTAAGTATTTTTCTGCCTTTTCAGCTAAAATCCATTGTTTGACTTACATTTTAATCTATTAATTTTGGTTGAAAACAGATTCTCATGCTGGCTAGGAAATTTCATGTCCGTTGTACAGCTAGCGGCAGATGTGAGGACCACCGGTTTTGACATTAGCCAAGCAGTCAAGGCTTCCTGCTTCACAAGGACTCATTATTACAGGAGTAGAAAGTCGTAGTTCCAGAGTTGCCTCTTAACAGAGGAACAAGTGGACCTCAGTTATTTTTATTTAATCTTCTGTCCAACCTAGATTTTATTGTTATATACAGTTATAAATGTATTTACAGATTGTATTGTACTTTTACTGGCCTACTAAAGTATATGCTTGCAATTGCTTAAACCTAGAATTGTTTCTGGGCTGTTTCTATCGTTATTAAAAGGCCAATATTGCTGGGAATTGTTTTGCAGCTTTTGTCTTAAGTATTTTTTATTGAGTAGTGCACTGGGGGATTAAAAAAACAAAAATGCTAAAAAAAAAATGGATGTGTCAACATATAGTGACAGGATGGATTGTGTTAATTGAGGTTTACACACACACACACACACACACACACACACACATATCCAGCAGTGCTTGTTTCATACATGTCTCCTTTCATCAGATGTCCTTGAGCTCCAGTACAGATAGAAAAGAAATGTCCCTGCAGAAAGTAATAAAGGAATTGACTCAGTTCTGATATCCATACAATTCTGGGGAGTATACAGTATATTACTTTCAATTAGTGTGTGGCAGCACTGACCTTCAAGTTAAACCTGTCACCACTGATGGTGTGACTTCAAATATAACCCACCTTCTTATCAATCTTATCTCCACATCAATGTCTTTGAATTTAGTTAATAGTTTTTCTTTAGGAAAGTAATCTATTATCGTGATTAGATCTCTGCATTAATGGCTGATTGAAAACCTGAAGCATCTGTCAGTGGTCTCCGGCCTTTCTTCGTCTGAGCTCCTTGCATCACACTGCTTACATTTATTTACATAACACACATATGTTCTGAAATGTTTGCACCGATATTTGGCAAAATGGTTTCATGTCACTCTTGGTGTGTTCCAAGGCACTTTTTTGACCAACTTGGGGAGACTGATCAGTCCAACTGCCTTTCCTGCCGATGGTTGGCCATCTGGTTGGTGTGTCAGGGAATGAAGCTAAGGTTTGCTGAAATTGCAATAACCAAACCTTATAAAAAATAAAGTTTATGGCTATTTTACACTTCTTTTAGCCCACATAGTTAGCCTCATCACTGAAAATAGTCCCATCAGGGTTCAAGAAAAAGTTGGCTACCTCACTTTTAATATCGTGGTCATTTTGGGTCTCAGTTTGTCAACCAATTGGCATGCTTCTGGACACCTCGCGAGCTATTGGTAGCTCGCTAGCTACTTCTTGGAGACCCCTGATCCATGTGATAAAAGGAATGTGTGAAAGATCAATGTACTTTGGTTGGGTCCTACCGCATTACTACATCATTACCAGAAGATGGGGCCATATATCACTGATTGACATCTTACCATGGTCATCTTTTTATTTATTCTTCTTGGCACCCATCCAGGTGGGTGGTAGTAGCTCAGTTAGTAGGGAGTTGGGTTGCAAACTGGAGGGTTGTTGCTGTACTGTGGTGGACTGGTAGCTGGGTGCCTTTCCATGGGCAGCCCCCCACTCTGACATCTCTCCATTTAGTGCTTTTATGTGTAATTCAGGCCTGTGTGTAATAACAACAGAGTGTAAATTGAAATTACGATTTACATTAGTCCCTTGTGGGACTAATAAATCATTATCAAAGCACAACGTCAGAAACATGTTAGTGGACCTGGAGCCAGAGTTGATTGTTGCTCGAGCTGCACTTCAGCAGGGACACCTACTGTGGGGCCTAACCCATGCCTACTGGGTGAGGGATGGTCTTCTAATTGTTATGCAAGTCTGATTGCTTTAGTGCTACATACTTTGATGTCATAATTAGCATTACATAGGCCTGAAATTTAGTTGATCTAGTTAGTTGATAGAGTACAGCTTTATGCTAATTAAGTGCATTAAATAAAGGGAAGATCCAGTTTGAGATTACTGCTCGAGCTTCACCATCTCAGCCTGTGGGGAGTGTTTTTTTCATGGCTAGGGGATTGTTAAAGTCAATAGGATTCATCTGGGATCCATGCATGTCTGTTCAAGGCAAACTATCCATTAAATGTTTCAGTCTGGACCGAAACGGTGGACTGGCCGGCAGAACAAGTGACCTATTGCCTTCCATAAAGCCACATAAGAATAAAGATTTCTATGCCCCTCTAAACATCATCATGAAGTTTTTTTGTCAATGTGTGAAGGCAGTTTTGACATACAGCAGTAGCTAAAGGTGTCTCTTTCTTCCTCTCCCACTAAACCTTCAGCTCTACACAGGCGGGTTAAGTGCTGCAAAGCATTGCTTTATCTCTCTTATGTCAGGAAACTATAAAAGGATTAGCTTATGAAAGGCAGGAAAAAACTGCCCTCCCTGTGTGTGAGAGATGGGTAAATGTTCTCTGGAATGAGCCTGATCTCATCTCCCAGTTGGATTCCACGAGCCTCTGTTGGTCTTTAAAAAAACGTTTTCTCTATCTGATGCATATATGTCTGGAGCTCCCAACTTCAACTATAGCTTTATTGTCCCAAAGGGAAATTTCATTTGCAGCCAGGGCTAAAAATACTCAATAAAGCAAATAAAAAAATATATATTAAAAAACACCTCCCACACATAGGACGATGAAGCCAAAATACAAATCAAATAAATATCAGATCAAGGCCATCACCACTGATACATTTTAAAACTCCAAAAGATACCGACAGATAACTCAAAGTTGCTATTGTCACAAAAAAGCCTGTCAAAGTAAAGTGCTGAAGTGTAACAAGACAACTGCTAAGAGCCAGCTTTCATTACACTGAAACATTTAGTCTGTCGGAAAGAGGCTCAGGCATGCCATGCATTTGTTTTGAGCACCATAAATCTGTAAACAGTAGTTTCAGCAGGTTTATAGTTCTAATGATGATTTATGTTAGTGCACAGAGAATCTTGAGTGCAGCAAATTGAAGTCTTACAAATGTAATAGGTAATTAAAAAACTATCAAAACTTGACATAGCCTGAAATCCTTCATTATTTAACTGGTTCAGGAGACACTATGATAAAAATTGTAAAATGTCTGACTTTGGCCTCCACCAGTGGTAGTATCAAAGAAGCAGACAGTGTAATAAAAAAATATAAACATGTATTTCTACAGAGCTGCATTGACTGTACAGAGTACACACTACTTTTACATGGAGAGTGTTCATGGAAAATTTGAAAGGAGGTTCCCTATTAAACCTTTCTAAGAAGTCCACTAGTTACTGTAACCAATAAGAAAAAAATCTTTGTTTCAGATAACACACAAGGCTTTCAGAGGGGGATAAAAAAGTATCAACTCCCAAATAAAAGCTATTCAGGTTATATGGCAGCTGCTTCAAAGTAAAACCATCTTGTGAGATTATGCCGATCATTTCATTCCATTAGAGATTATTACAGCAGAATTTACACTGAATCATGTATAACTAAAAGTTCTCCTTACCATGTCTTCTCTGTGACACCAATTGTTTTATTTTTTATTTGTACAAAAACAGTTTTATTTAGAAACCTATGCATTTTTATTTGAATAAAGGACAGTTTGCTTAGCGGGTGTCACACAGCCATTTATGTGGCCATATTCATCTGTCTGTTGAGTACACAAGTCTTCAAAGACAGAGTACTCTGTATAGTTGAAGCAGGCCGGCTGCAGGACATCTTCATCCACATCATCCACAGTTTTGTTTTAAAGAAGCAAACCAGATTTGTCTTGGGAAGCTGGAAGAGCAAAATCGATACAGAGAGTAAATCTGAATAGTCCCTAACCTGTGTTATACATTACTTGGACTTATCATCAGAATCAGAATCAGCTTTATTTGCCAGGTATGAGGACAAATACGAGGAATTTTTCTTTGGAGCATCGTTACTCACACTGTGCTTACACATACAAAACAACCAAAATATACACACTAATATATACACAATATATACATACTATAAACAGAAACAATAAGATTAAGTTCTTAATTTCATTGTTTGAGTGAAACTTTTCTACAGAAAAGGAATGGGAAAGGGAGGATAAGCAGAAGTTGGATGGAATGAAGTGGGTATGAAAAGACGGATTTATTTTGGAGAGAATGAGAGGGAGGTCAGAAAGTGAAGATAAAGCTCAGAAAAGAGGAACGAAGAAGAGTTTGGATCTTAAAAGGACATTTGAGATGGATGTGGTGAGCATTAAAGGAGCTATAATAAAGGTTTAAGGAGGGAGAAGGATGGTTTGGAAGATCTAAGGTCAGCCGCAGGAACTCTGCAGTAATCACAGATATATTAGTCAGAAAGAGACTTTGCAAATACTTATGTGAAAACATGGACAGGGCTTTAATAAAGAGAAAGTCAGATAGAGGTAGGGGAACATTTAAATATTTTACTTTCAAGGGAAGAGACTTTTCAGAAAAACACAAAGGGGGATTTTCATACTACTCTCATACTGTAACTTTGGAAGATGTCAACTTGATTTGACAGACTGTTGAAGTCTCATATTAGCTTCAGATCAACTTTGGAACATTTTACACAGAAGGAGGACTGTGGATTTTGTACCCCCATCTCTTATATTGAAAGCTCATTAGAAAAGGATCACCTGTCTTCTGTTATGAACAGGAAGAATGATAGCTAGGGTTGGGTACCAAAACCCGTTTCCACTAAGCAACCGGTAGGGATCGGACCGGATTAGAACGCAAATTTCGATTCCTCATTTTGGTTCCACTTTATGTGTCGACTGAAATATTTTCTTTCTATTGCACCAAAAGTGATATAAAAAATATCACACTTTCACTGTAGTCTATTGTTAGCTAGCTAAGGTAAATGTAGGCTACTCTTAAAATGCCATATGTTCCCTCTGGGCTGTGGTTAGCATACCAACGCAACTTTTATTTTGTTGTTACTTTGTTAACAGTGTAACTGTTATTTACTGTTAAATTATTGGAGTTGTGTGTTAAGTAACTTAGGTTTACTTATTATATATTTAAGTACTTTAAAACTTTAACATATTGTTACATTTAAATAAACTTCAATTTAAAAAAAACATTTTACAGTTTTTCAAGAATTGGTTTAGGAATCTGAATCGTATTAAAAGTTCTGGTTCGGCATCGGAATCCTAAAAATCCAAACATAACTTTAATGATAACAGCAAGAAAGATCTGTTGCAATGTTTATATGGGCACCTAACAGACTTAGTAAAGTGTGAACATGTCTTTTTATATACAGTATGTCAGGAAATTCTAATTACATAAAAAATTAAAAACATTCAATGGTTATACAAGTGCAATTCTTCTTGTACGTCTTCATCAATCAGTAGGTCACAAAATATAAAATATAAAAAATATATATAAAAATAATAATGGAATTTAATAACTAAGGTGGGTACCGTAGACACAACGCAACATGAGCTTCACAAGGTTTCAAATAAACATGTATGGAAATGAGTGATTCCTAAATACTTAAATAGTTATTGTACTATACATATAGTAATCATGTATGCATATACAGTGCAGATCCTTACGCTGCAGCAAACTGTCACTCTTTCTAGCTGGTAGTCTTGTTTTGTTTCTTCATGTTTTTACTGTTAACAAAGTAGCTAATCATTGCTTTTCTAAAGGTCTTAATTCAGATTCAATACATCTCAGGAGTCTGAAAGTTAACTCACTTAATCATTAATCATTCAGAAAGTCAGGACCATCTGTAAAAACCACACAGACCCAGAAATATTTACCCATCTTCTTCCTGCTGAGTGTTGGTATTTATACAAAGGTTGAATTTGCTCATCAATCATCTGTTTTTCCCATTTAAGGGACACGTATCAAGCATCATACCAAATCAGTCGCCCTGCATGCTGATCCAAGCTGACTGTTCGCCAACAGATGGACATCTTAATCTTCTTCATCATCCCCTCCTCCAACAACACTTCTATCATAGTATCATGGGGGCTGTGCTGTTTACAAGTGACAGCAGATTGATGCAGACATGGATTTCTGAGAACATAAACACTGAAATTAGCTACTTTTGCAGCAGATTGATTAAACAGCTTTTGCAACGTGTGTTCATAAAATCACATTAGATATAATATGTGAAATAAATGTAACTGCACTAATGTGTTGTAGCATGATAGATGAGGACAAACAATTACTGTAGCTTCACAATAAAACAGATGCCTCATGTATTGAGTGCGGAGAGACGTAATAGGAAGAAATATATCTATATATATATTTCAATGTCCAAGACCTTTAAGAATTCTTTTAAGCACTCTATACATAAAAATATAATTGTTTGGTTCAGTGTCCTTGTGAGGTCTCACTTCAAGATTTTTTTGCTTTAGATTTGATATTGTACACACATACCCATATGCAACACATGTCGACTGATGCTTACCTTCAACCTACTTATGTTTTATGATCCATATGACATTGCAAACTGTATGTATTCATTTAAGATTTGCACATTAATATTATTCTTATTTTAGATTTTAGATTTGCACTCTTTCCACTTTGTACTCGCCATTGCTGCATAACAATCTCCCTTGGGATAAATACAATCTTAACTTATATTAAAGTATTATAGTGCAAATACAGACATCCTATTTCTCTACCATGGTCACAGGTGTAGGAACTCATGTTTGTGTCCGTGCATGTGTCCTTGCTTTATCATACATAGTTGAAATTCAGAACAAAAAGTTATCTATATGTGCCTGGATGACTCGGTTGGTTGAGCGGATGCCCATGTGTAGAGGTTCATGCCTCAATGCCGCGGGCCAGGGTTCGTCTGCGGTCCTTTACTGTGTGTCATTCCCTTTCTCTGTCCCCTTTCATGCCTTTAGCTGTCCTGTCTAATAAAGGCCTACATTGCCCCCCAAAAAATAATAAATTAAAAAAAAGTTATCTACAAAACACACTTTAAGTGTGTGCATGTATGTTGTCTGTGTCTTAGTTTATATGTCAATATAAATGCCACGTTATGCCACCAATACCATAACGTAATAATGTATTACATCTAACGCAAAATCATTACAAAACTTATAAAGTGTGACACAATAGAAAAAAACTGACAACTGACTGCTTGTTTTCAGTCCGATGTGACTAAATGCAGACCACAGGGAAATGGATCGAGAGGGACACACACACACACACACACACACAAACACACACACACACACACACACACACACACACACTAAATTGTAAGCTTTCTTCCTGTCCCCACAAGGAACCCCGTAGAGTTTCAAATAGCCTTCTACTTACTTCATCATCGCCATGACGATGCCATTTAGGTCAATTAAAACAAAGATAAATGTCTCTGTCATTGTTGCTATTAAGGGTCACTCTACAGGTACCTCTTTTGTCTGTACTAAACAGGCAGAAATGACAAAGAATAACAAGTGAGTCACTTTTCTTCACAGTAGCTGTGGCACATCCCTAATTATTGAGTAGATTTATTTTTGTCTTTTTTTCATTTTTTTATAGCCTCTTTGCTGATTTTTTTCACTTCTGAGGTGGACTCAGACTTAAGATGCTCATATATCATACATTAGTTCATATCCAGTGCTTGGGTTTATACACAGACAAACATGTTTTACTGTGCTTGTGAGGTGAACATCATTGGCATAATGCAAATTCATTTTTACACCTTGTTTTTTGGACATCTTAAGCAGTCTTCAGGACTTCAAAGGGCTGTTTGACAGTTGGTTAGAATAGTTTCCAAGGAATAGTTTGACATTTTGGGAAATACTCTTGCTGAGAGTTGAGATGAGAAGATGAATACAACTCTCATGTCTGTTTGGTAAATTTGACTCTACAGAAGGAGACAGTTATTAGCAAACAGCCTGGAAATGCGGTACACATTTACATTTTTCATGTTTACTCAAAATGTGACCTCACTTTCCAAAATATGTCTTCACCTACAAGTCAAGATTAGTCCTCACATATGTGGAACAACACACACATCTCCAGCCTTTTTTTCCCCCTTCCACTGATAAGTTCTCCATCCTTGAGCTGGCAATGCTTCTGTTAACATCCCTGTCACATACTGCCGAGGGTTTGGGTTTGCAGTGAATACTCTCCGGACATTCATTACAAAAAAATTCAACACAGCATTTTCACTCCATCTTGGGTGACTGTGAATCTTTTAACTCTCAAGATTTATTTGCATTGCAAACTGTATTGTTACAATGTGAAGACTCTTTGTGTCTTTGTGTCTCCTCAGAGTAATGTTAGTGTGATGTGTCTGTGTGAAAGGAGCTTCAGAACAAAATTCTCAGAAACAGCAATAAAAGTATTAGTCAGTGTTTTGAACCGCGGGGAAGCAGCTGTTGTGTCTGTGTTGCGAAGCAGACTCCAGTTGATTATGAGATTTTCTGACAAGCGGGTAAGAACGTGTTAGGCCTTTTGTCCTTTAGATTAACAGGAAATCATGACCCTCCATTTTATGGCTCAGGGGAAGACAAAGACACTGATGCAATCGAACCAATTTTCCTGTCAAATTTTCTTTTGGCTTTTTATTATAGCTAACCAATCCCTTAAAGCAAATAAAACCAATCAGTTAATTTAAACTATCAGTATCTATTGCATGTGTAGCCCTTGCCTGATATGCCCGATATACTGCTTACCTCCATGCCATAAAACTCCATTGTCATATGACCAATGTAGTGTATTCCACTCAGCTTGTCAAACTAGCAAAGTAGTATGAACAAGTAGAGATCGAAAATGCAATTTCAGAGCTGTCCAGAAAAACTGCAGCAGCCATGTTTATTGTAATGAACTCACATACTGTACTCCATGACCTAAAATAACTAACGAAAATAGATGTTAGATGGATGAACTGATTGTTAGTTTTGGTCATTTTCAGGCAACTTATGCACAGGAAGAACACCAACCTTGTATTTTAATTAGCAGGAGAAAAAACATTGTAATGTTGCCAAAAAACTCAAATTACTTGGCTTTTGAAATCAATACAATCTGTTTAATGAACTCAAACAATTTAACCCTTTTCCTCTGGACTTCATGCAAATAAAAACAACAAAGACAGTGAACTCCATCACTGTTCCCTCAGTCTCTTTGTCTCACAGAGGACAGAGATAAACATACATAGACATACGACATACATACTGATACTCTAAATATTTCAGCAGTTTATTTCCCTGGGCTGGGCAGTTAATGGATCCAATGTGTGTGTGTGTGTGTGTGTGTGTGTGTGTGTGTGTGTGTGTGTGTGTGTGTGTGTGTGTGTGTGTGTGTATGCTTGATTTCAGTAAAAGCAAGCAGGTGTGAGAACTAGTCTTATGCAAGCGTGTGGGTGCATACATGTGCTTGATTCCACAGAAGTGTGTCTGTAAGTCTGTGTTATTGGATAGTATAGTAACTATGTGTTATTTTTCTTGCAGAAACTGAAATGAGAAAATAAATGCTCTTTGCTTCAGGGAGAAATTATTTATAATTTATACTGTTTATTGATCCCCAGTGGGGAAATTACAATGTATACTCTGTTTTGTTAGTGATCACTACACACAGGGCTGAAATACACACATGTGCTCAGGTCATATTCATGCACAAATGGAGAGATGTCAGAGTGAGTGGGCTGCCAGTTCTGGACCAGCGCCCTGAGCGGTTGGTGGGTTACGGTGCCTTGCACAAGAGCACCTGGCAGTGCCCAGGAGATGAAGTAGCATCTCTCCAGCCACCAATCCACACTCCGTACTTTGGTACCCAACCCAACTCCCTATGGACTGAGCTACTGCTACATTCTTAAAGCACACATATTATGCTCATTTAAAGGTTTATAATTGTATTTTGAGGTTGTATCAGAATAGGTTTACATGGCTTCATTTTCAAAAAACACCATATTTTTGTTGTACTGCACATTGCTGCAGATCCTGTTTAGGATGTGTGTTTAGGTGGGAGTCGCACATACGCAGTAGCTAGCTACTGTTTTTCCAACTTTGGTCAGTACAAGGATTAGCTGGGAGACTTCTTCCAAATAAGGGGCACTTGTGGAATACCTGCAGAACAGGGACATGGAAGGAGTTTTTTTGTAGATTGTGTAGATGTGAAATAGCGTGTGTTGTAGCAGTGTGTTGCCATTGAGAACGAGCTACTATGCTAGCATGCTACAGTTAGCCACCTCTTCTCGGCTAGTGACGTAGAAAGCAGATATTGAACAGCTCACCCGGAGGCTGAAGGCAGAGGACATTCAGAAACCTGTATCACACTCAAAACAGCATGGATAGTTTTTTTCCAAGTTTGTATGTGTGTAGAAGTAAGCTACCAGAGACACAATAATAACCCCATATATCAGAAAAAGTGTTTTTTTTTCAGAATATGGGCACTTTAAAGGAATCATTTGATTTATGGAGTCTAGTTGTTTGCCTTTTCTACTGAACTGTTATTATGTAGCTGTGTGCACCTGGACCTGTCAATACGTTGTCCACTCATTGAAAGAAATTACCCAGTTTCCCTCCAGGATGCTCTCTTTTTACCCTAACCCTCTATTTCTTTCTGATTGCAGGTTTTTGGAACCAGAATGACACAAAAAACAGGTCAACTCTTGATTATAGATCTGTGTATAGAAACGTTTGTATGAATGTAAATTTTCTTTTGTCCTTCTAAATGAGTCTCTTTGACTGCCTACAGAACTAGCACATATTTAGACTGAGTAGGAGACAAAGAGATGTGGAGGAAAAGCAATTTAAGCAAAGACTGACCCTGAAACAGAACATACTTCTTTGAACCGTGTGTGTGTGTGTCTACTGCAATAATTCCCAGCAAGGGGTATTTGGAAACCAGGGGTTACTTCTGTAGTTGCCAACAACTTTAAAAAAAACTATTTAATTAAAAATATACATCTACATTTAATCAGTTATAAACACTATGTATTGAGATTGAACATGTTTAAAATAGCTAGTAAGCAGGGATGTCATTACACTTGAAATTGCTTACTGTAAAGTAATGGATAAATGGTTGAAACATTTAGCTTCTGCCTCTCGTAGTAGTACAAACTTGACCAAATCTACCTCAACAGGACAGTTCAGTTGTGTTGAATAAAGTGAAGTTTATTATCAATTCAGTTTGGTATCAATGAAGTCATACTTGAGCTCATGCAGGGTACAACACTACATGGCAACCACAGTATGTGGGTGAAATATGGAAAATCAAGCACACATGGAAATGAATGAACTGTGCACAAAATTGTGCCCCCACATTGTCTTATATAACATGTATTCTCATGTATCTTTCTGTGTGCATGTGCGTGTGTGTCTGCGTGTGTGCGTGTGTGTACAGACGCAGTGTGATGCTGGTGAGTCATGTCTGGATGATCACACTGTGAGGACTAACAAACTTGCAAAGGAGTGAGAGATACCACAGCATGTAGGCAAAACCTCTCAGCAGGCCTCGCTCGTACACAAGATGAGCAAAGTGAGTAGCAGAAGCTGTCCAAACAAGTGAACTACATGTATATTTGTGTGTGTGTGTGTGTGTGTGAGGGAGAGTCAGCAAAAGTGTGAGTAGAATGGTTTCGTCCGTACTGTCTGTGTTCCTGAACATAAGTATGATGGTGCAAATAGTTACTATGAGTAAATAATCTATGAATATGACAAACTGTGCCCAGTCCAAATGAACTGACCTTATGACACAGATTTGGAAATATTTTACCACTTAATAACCTGATGTCAAAAGAAAAGACGTGCTACAGCAATAAGCAGAGAACACAGAGAGAAGAGTGTGAGTATCTATGTGACCACAGGGTTAAAACAAAAGGGGAGTAAGCATACATTACCATTAGTATAGATCATGATTTTCTCTTTAATCTAACATACTATTTTGCTCAGTGAAATTGAATGTCAGCAATACAAATTAAATTGAGCTCCCCTAGTTTTTGGAGGATTTAAAATGCCTAAATAAAAACCAATCAAAGAAATAAAATAAAATACATTGTAATATGTATGCATTTACTGTGCCATGATTAAATGAAACACATTTGTTAAATTCAACTAGGTATAAGTCTTCTGGTCTGCTGGATAATCCTGGAGAAGAAGAAGAATAAGAATAGGAGGGCTCAGGGTCCATGTCAGGAGTCAGGACACTTATTACCATACAACATACACGTTAAGGGAACTAGGCATCAAGATGTCACTATTAACACATACAGCATATTAAACTATATGTGTAATTGTTTGACCGAAAAGCATGAATTAGCCATTTGAAGAAGTGGCATGTGATAAAGTCCTCACCACAAAGAATGGTAGATATTTTATAATCTCATTTTATTCATTTATTAACATTGTTTCCAACACTACCTCACTTTTGAACACAGCAAGGCTGTGCCCTCCTGCTGGTGTTAAAAAGGTTCCGTAAAGGTCAGCTGAAAGCCAAAACTCCAGTGTTACAATAGACTGGTTTGTTGTGTTATTTATTCAAAAGGAGAAATACTGAATAAGATAAGATAAGATAAGATAGATATTTGCTGTCTAAGGTCATAGTTGTTACCTCGGCTTACTGCCTACCAACACAAGGTACCATTCCTTGAAATTATTGCCCTTTATCTCAGTCAAAATGTCTCCCATTCCGACACCACACAGAGGGAAATATGGTTTTACAGTTTTTCGATTGCTAAACGACAATTGGGCACAACTGAAGCCACATGTGCAAAACTCAAACTGCTGTCTGCACTACCAACAGTCATCTGAACCTAACTGTTCACATCACCTGCAAACTCATTCCAAGCAACACAACTCTTAACACACATCTCAAACCGGCTCAGTGCAGCCAAACACAATGAACAATCCCCACTGCAATAACACACACTGTCACTCAGAACACACTGAGAGTAAAAACACTATAGCATCAAACACCAACACAGAAAATACTAACTTTCTCATCTTAAAAATACACACATACTGTATATATATATATATATATATATATATATATATATAGATTTTATGTAATATACCAATTTTTACATGAGGTAAACAAGAAGTAATGAAAATCAGCAGTTTGCTTCAAAATAGTATTTTGTCTCTAGTTTTGTCTCTCTATTTATGGAATTACTGGAAAAAAAACTAAAGGTACATAACAGTAACATAGAATAGTGTGACTGATTCTGCCTCTCTCCAGCATCATGCTGCAAGTTTTCTTCATCACATTGGATGTCTGCATCCTCTCTAAATACTAATGAATGTGGTGTTTCTATTGCTTTCACCTCCATAATTTCTGAAAAACAGTAAGAACACAGTTTTACTAACGTAAAGATATATTGTTTTTCACATTTTTCTTTTTATAGCTGTGTATGTAACTTCAGATATCTTACCTGGACATATTGGTGGTTTGCTCTTTTACCTGTTTCTCCCAAAAGGTACAGTATATAATTGTTTACGTAATTCTTACAGTATTTGGTGTTTGTATACAAAAAACGTTTCCTGAGGTTACTCTATTCAAATACCATATAAGTTCCCTAACTAGTCTAAAACAAGACATGCTTAGGCTTTCAGCTAAAATTGCAATCAGCAGTTTTTGATAGGCACTAGACTAAATCTATTCTGTTTTGAATGCATAGTTAACCGTTGTGACAGCAGTGTGTTAGCATTTCAACAAAGTGCTGTAAATCCACAGTGTTGTGCAGGTTACGGTTAAAGTGATGGTCTAAGTGTGCAGAGTTTGGAAAACTCTGTTCAAGCAATGAAAAACCACATGAACTTCTGCTGTGCTGACAGTAAAAGTTTTGCATATGGTTTCAGTTGTGCCCACTGTCGTTTAGCAATAAAAAAAAACTGTATGAGGTCATAAGGGGCAAGGTTACCTCCCCTTTCTCTGCTTTGCCCGCCCAGAGAATTTGGCCCACCCATGAGAGAGAGACATCATGGCTTTCAAACAGGCAAGGTGGCAGTTGGTCAAGGCCACACCCCAGCCTCCACCTTGCCCCCAGCCTCCACCTTGCCCCCTCTACTCCTCAAAAGGTACAGACTCAGAAATGACACATACTAAGGAAAGCTCATTATGGGACTGGCTCTAGTGGCTGTAATTCTGCACCAAGGCTGAATTTTGGGAAAGAGACTTCAGATATGGTATTAGGGGACCACTAAGGTCTATATAAAAGCATCCAACGAGCACTTTGTCATGGGACCTTTAATGTCTGAACTGTTCTTGTAATACAAGAACAGCAGGAAGCTTTTTGCTTCCTGCTTCTTACAGTGCAGACGCTTTGCTGCTTGCTCCTGCCTCTGCTTGCATATTTTTGCTGATAATCTTGCTTTTCCTCTGAGAGAAACTATGAGCAACGGCTCTTGGATATTTATAAATCATTGGACTATACATTTTTGGTAGCCATAGTAGGCTATTGCCATATTTTAACATTTTTCTGCCTGAGCGTGGCCTACCAATAGCTCAAGCCTGTCCTACAGTGACTGCAGCTAAAGCTAATTAGCAGCAAGATGCCTCCTTTTTCCGTGGATGACTACTACAAACTCCTTCAGAAGATTGCACTTCTGAAACCAAGGTTCACCTATTAGAAGTGAACGTGGAAGTGAACAGATCTTGTGGAAATGACACCACTTTACCATGGACCCAAAACAATGGACAAAAGCATGCTAACACACGGCTAATTAGCACCAAGAAGACTACAAAGAAACAGGAGGGCTGTGGAACGGGTAATAAATCAACAAGTGGTAGTCCTCCTGGAACTCGGCTGGTGCGAAGCCTAAGAGTAAATCATTTTCCTGGGAAATGGGAGGACGACTAACGGGCAGGGCACAGCGCCCTGAGATCTGTGATACGACCGGCTGGCCTGCATTATCATCCCAGCAGAGCGCCTCTTCAACCCCTGTACCTAGTCGGACACAGCCGTGGACAGCTGCAAAAGGGAAAATAAGCAACAAAATGCCTCCCCAACAACTTTGTTTGCAACAAGATAACAGATATGCTCCTCTGCTGCTGGACGATGGACAGCCATCTGATGACCGGGATTGCAACTCATCGCCACACAGCAGGGTAAGGACCAAGAGCAATTCAAAAAGTAAAAAGCTAACAACTGGGCCTCAAACCCTGATTGTGGGTGACTCTGCTGTAAAAGATTTAAAAACAGTAAAAACACCAAAATACTCTGTTTTCCCAAAGACACGGTGTCTGACTTGACCCAAAGAATCCCAGATATCATGGCAGAGCACCCAACTGTGAAGAACATTATACTACATATAGGGTCGCATGATGTTGTAAAGCAACAGTCTGAATTGCAGAAACTGGACTTTATGGATCTGCTAAACCAAGTCAGTTCCTTAAACGCAGATGTGTTTATCAGTGGGCCTATACCCAGTGAGAAGAGGAGCTGAGAGATTTAGCCGACTGTTGGCACTAAACAAATGGCTGTCAACTCAATGTATTGTCCATTCTCTGCAGTTCATTGACAATTTTAACATTTTCTGGGAGCGCTTACATCTTTTTAAAGCAGATGGACTTTTCCTTAACAGGCCAGGAGTAAAGCTGTTCACCTCTAACCTACTTTACTTTCTGCGCTACACTGCTCCCCCCGTCAAGGACACAAGACCAGACCAATCTAAACAAGAGGAAAATAAAACAAAGTTTGGCAGTGATTCACCACAGCCCCCACCTGTGCACAGATTTGACCGTGGGAGACCAGACAGCAGAGATACGGAACCCCAACTCTCCTTTTCACCCGTCCAGCACCCTCAAACCCCCTACCAGCCCCGAATCCCTTGAGGAGCCATCGCTATCTCCACGCACTCTTTCCCCTTTCCCCTACCCACATGTTGGAGTTCACTGACCAGATGAAGCAGCTGGTAGATGTTGGAACCAAATTTACCCCCCTTCCTTCACCCATGACTCAACCCCGGACAAAAGTAAAACGCCAGGCACCTCTGCCCGATAAGGACGCTTGTGTGCAAAATCCAGCAAGCAAAAACTGATATGTGCCGGGCCTAGGCTCCAGGACTAGTGACACTCATGACTTTTTCAAAGACAAGCCCGGGCCCTGTGTTTTCAATTCTTCCTCAATTTATGTTGTGATAGGCAATAGAAAAATGATGGTGAATAAGCACTTAACTGCAAACTTAGCAAATTTAGCATCCATTCCTCGTCAGCCACAGCCTGTTACAAAAAATGAGAACACACTAACACTAGCTTTACTAAACATCAGGTCTTTGGCAGGAAAATCCTTTTTAATTAATGATTTTATTATTAATCACAATCTAGATTTTATGTTTTTAACTGAGACCTGGTTAGACCATAATAACAGCGCTGCTGTTCTCATCGAGTCAGCTCCCCCTAACTTCAGTTTTATGAGCGAGAATAGAGTGAATAAGAAAGGAGGTGGAGTTGCCATTTTGTTTAATGACTCATTCCACTGTACGCAAATATGTTATGGAAATTTTGCTTCTTTTGAATATGTGGTTCTACAGTTGAGATCGCCTCAAGCAATATTTCTAAATATCTATAGGCCACCTAAATATTGTGCAACCTTTATTGATGACTTCACTGAACTGCTGTCTATAATCTGCATTAACTTTGATTGTGTAATCATTGTGGGTGATTTTAACATTCATGTTGACAACCCCAGGACAGGGGGACCAAAGAACTGTGTTGTGTTTTTGAGAACTATGGACTGACTCAGCATGTGACAGAGCCCACGCACAATAAGGGGCACACGCTGGACTTGATTGTCTCCAAGGGTCTGAACATTTCCAAGGTTGTGGTGACTGACGTTGCTCTGTCTGATCATTCCTGTGTTTTCTTTAACGGCTCTATCTCTGTGCCCAAAAGTGTCCAAACAAAGATAATCAGAAAACGGTTTATCACTGAAAACACCAGTGAAAATTTACTCAGCTTTTCTCCGCCGCACCCGCCCCTGGGCTCTCAGTCACTGAGCTTGTAGATCATTTCAACTGTAAAATTACAAATGTTATTGATGCCATTGCTCCCACTAAGGTCAAAGTTGTCTCTGGTAAGAAAAGGTCTCCATGGAGAAATGTCCCACTGGTGAGAACAGAAAAAGAGAGTGTCGAAAAGCTGAACGAAGGTGGCGAAAAACAAATCTCCTGGTCCATTATAACACCTATAAAGAGAGACTTCGCATTTATAATTTGGAACTGAGGAATGCAAGGCGGTCCTTCTTCTCTGATATTATCTCTAGAAACAATAATAATTCACGTGCTTTGTTTGCTACTGTCGATAGGTTAACAAACCCTCCAGTACCAGTAGCATCTGAACTTTTATCTTCCAAGGCCTGCAATGACTTTGCCTCCTTCTTCAAAGAAAAATTCAAAAGATTAGACAAACAGTCAGTGCCTCCATATCAAGTACAGGATGTGTGTTGTCACAGTGTTCAAGCAGAACTAGTTCCAATATGACTGAGTTTCATGCGATCAACCATAAAAACCTGGAGGACATTATACAACATCTGAAAACTTCCTCCTGTTGCCTTGATATTCTACCAACGGGTGTTTTCAAAAATGTCTTGAATTGTTTGTCTTCTGATCTTCTACAGATTGTGAACACATCTCTTCTTTCAGGAATCTTTCCACAGGCCTTGAAAACTGCAGTAATCAAGCCACTCTTAAAAAGAACAATCTAGACACATCCCTAATGAGCAACTATAGGCCAATATCAAACCTTCCGTTCTTAAGTAAAATCATTGAAAAGCAGTTTTTCAACAACTCAATTATTTCTTGTCACTAAACAACAGCTTTGATACCTTTCAGTCGGGCTTCCGACCACACCACAGCACTGAGACGGCTCTCGTTAAGGTCTTTAATGACATCCACCTTAACACAGATAATGGCAAAATTTCAGTCTTAGTATTACTTGATCTCAGTGCTGCATTTGATACGGTCGACCACGACATATTACTAGACCGATTGGAAAACTGGGTTGGTCTTTCTGGCTCAGTACTAAACTGGTTTGAATCTTACTTACAGAATAGGGATTACTTTGTGTCAATAGGTAATTATACATCTGAGCGTACAAATATGACGTGTGGAGTTCCCCAAGGCTCCATTCTGGGGCCTCTTCTGTTTAACATCTACATGCTTCCACTGGCTCAGATTATGGAAAACAACAAAATAAGTTACCATAGTTATGCGGATGACACACAAATTTACATAACCTTATCGCCAGGACTATAGTCCAATACAAAACTGACTAAGTGTATTGAACAAATTAACGGCTGGATGTGCCAAAACTTTCTGAAATTAAATGAGGGAAAAACTGAGGTGGTTGTTTTTGGAGCAAAAGAGGAAAGATTAAAAGTTTGCGCTCAGCTTCAAACAACAATGTTAAAAACAACAGACAAAGCCAGAAATCTTGGTGTAATCATGGACTCTGACCTGAATTTTAACAGCCACATTAAGACAATTACAAAGTCAGCCTATTATCACCTTAAGAATATATCAAGGGTTAAAGGACTTATGTGTCAACAGGATTTGGAAAACTTGTCCATGCTTTCATCTTCAGTAGACTTGACTACTGTAACGGGTCTTTACAGGTCTCCCTAAAAATCAATCAGACAGCTGCAGCTGATTCAGAACGCTGCTGCTCGAGTCCTCACTAAGACCAAGAAACTGGATCACATCACTCCAGTTCTGAAGTCCTTACACTGGCTTCCTGTGCCCCAAAGAATTGATTTCAAAGTTCTTTGCTAGTTTATAAATCACTAAACGGTTTAGGGCCAAAATACATTTCTGATCTGCTAGTACACTATGACCCCCAGACCTCTAAGGTCATCTGGGACAGGTCTACTGTCTGTTCCTAGAGTCAGAACTAAACAGGGGGAAGCAGCGTTCAGTTTCTATGCTCCTCATATCTGGAATAAACTCCCAGAAACCTGCAGGTCTGCTGCTACTCTTAGTTATTTTAAATCAATGCTGAAGACCTTTCTTTTCGATGTTGCCTTTCTTTAAATTATGTTCATTTCTTTCTTTTATACTGCACTGTAACTTTTATTCTTGTGTTTTATTTGTTTTTATATATAAAAAAAAAATATATATATATATATATATGTATATATATATATATTTTTTTGTTTCTGTGTTTTATCGGTTTTACTTTTTAACTGTTTTTGTGTAAAGCACTTTGAATTGCCCTGTTGCTGAAATGTGCTATATAAATAAAGCTGCCTTGCCTTGCCTTGCCTTACAGAAACAGGTTAACGGATTGCCTAGAAACCTTCAATTTTCCCTGGCAGACATGGACTTTTATCCTTACCTGAGTCAACACATGGTGATTTTATTTTAGATAATTAAGGCAGCATCTAGTGGAAGTGTCAAGAACTTTGAAAGTCAATCTGCAGTGACTGGTAAGAAAACAATTTTATAGTATTGTAGTTATAGAGTTATAGTATTGTATGAGATGCTGGTGTTATGTGTGGTGTGTGTGTCTGATTGCCTGATACAGATGAGAAGGACATTGCTGCTTTTTTCTGTGTATTTGAATTATTTATTACATGGTGATATTGGTGTGTGTGTGTGTGTGTGTGTGTGTGTGTGTGTGTGTGTGTGTGTGTGTGTGTGTGTGTGTGTGTGTGTACCTGTTTGCATGTGTATAGCCTTGTGTGTTTTCTGTGTGCGTGTGTCTCAGTACCCCTCTCTATCTACCAGATGGCTAAGCATGGCTGTGTTCCTTTAAGAAGTAAATCCCAAACCACCACACATACACAATATACACACACTCAGCAGCCTTTCCCATTTGCTTACATTTCACACAAGTGCATACACACACATTGTCAATGTACCATCCTCACTGTAATTTGCACACATGTCACACAGATCATTAATTAAACACAAAACAAAGACTTTTTGGGATTTGTGGGGTCGAATGGGACATCCACAAAACACGGCGAGTCTATGAATCCAATTAGAAGTATGAACTGCACCATGTCATTGCTTAAACAAATATGATTGGTCACCCCCAGTGGCACCATCTCTCATCAATATGGAGGTATGGGAATGTATGTATGTGAAGTATGTGAAGTATATGAAATGAGATCAGTGTGGAAGTATCATAAAAAATATTGGTTGTAGTATAGTAGTGGTATTATTTTAATCACTGTAGCAGAGTCCACATAGCCTCGAGATCTGTGTTGCATATTATGATTTAGAGATAATTTAGTTGTGCTCGATATAGGCATGTCTAAATGTTTGAATCAATCCACTGGGATGCAGGGGTGGGGATGATTTGCATTTAGAAGCATCACTTCATCATCACTTTTGTTCCCTTTTCAATTCAACATAATCATTTTCTTCTCTCTTTCGTTGCAAATAAATTCCTGCTCAGCTTTGGAATTTTAATAAACCTAAATGTTTCCATTTCATCTCAATCTGTTGTCACATGAAGGTGCTCTTTACATCCCAGCAGATACATGTTTATCTACTGTGAACATATTTATTCACCCTATTAGTTTATTCATAGCAGTATGACAGATGAGTGTCTCACATTGGAGGTGGTGCATATCTTATCAGTGTGTGTGTGTGTGTGTGTGTGTGTGTGTGTGTGTGTGTGTGTGTGTGTGTGTGTGTGTGTGTGTGTGTGTGTGTGTGTGTGTGTGTGTGCAGGGTTTTCCTGGCTCAGTACGGGCCTTTAGGGGTACACATATTAAGTGTCAAATTTAAAGTGTCAAAGACTTAATTAAGTTACTGATAGCAGATGGTGAAGGGCACCTTCCCATTAAACCTTTTAGGACTGATACCTCCCATGTATAAGGGTTTCTGACTATGGCTGGGAATTGTTTAAAAGATTATGATAACAGTATCAATACCAGTACACTTAAAGTGATTAGGATACCAATATAGTATTTAATTTAATACCTTTTTCTTCTTCATTCAATTCCCATTACCCATTATGTGAATGTGCATTCAGTTGTGTAAAATGCCACCACCACTCCTGCCCATCCTAATGATTTTTACACAAATACATTTTAATTTTTTTTTTCAATTTTTATACTATTTATTAAAAAACTGTCCAACTTCATCAAATACACTACATTTGTCTTCATCACGCCACAGACTGCATGGGTTGTAGCTGCTGCAGTGTGCAGGGCCAATCACACTTTGCATTAAATCGAAGAATGATTGCGGTGATTAGCTGCAGGCAAAACCATACAAAAAGTATTTCAACCTGTATTTGGCAGAAAAATAGAGAAAGGATTTGATAATTGGTCTCTCCTTGTAACATCTTACCACCTCCTTTGAATGGGAATGGAAAGCCTAAAATACTTTTTTTTGCATAACTGGTCCAAACACTCCCACATGGGTGATCCTTTCTGTAACACATGAAAACAGACTTGATTTGACAACATAGGGTGAAAGGGTCAACAGCATAATTGCCGGAAATGAATAAATAACATTTGTTATTAATAGGCTGCTGCATTTTTACCAAATCCTCATTTCCACAGAAACCTGCTCTTGCAGTCACTTGAGAAGATTAGACATGCTTTGTGGTGGCAGAGAGACAAAGGATTCCTAAAACTGAGATCAAATCCAATACTCTGTGTGAGGGAAAAAGGAGTGCCATAATAAATGGAAAGTGCTTTCATTTTTTTGCATGATGCAATGTTTATTTTCTGTCCTCCTGTCTGTATTATAACATTTGATGCCATTGTTATTTTGTGGATTGTCCTGCTTAGGGACTGCTGATCAAATTTAGCAATCAGCTAACTCTGGGACAGTCTGACTGGTCCCTGTCAAATAAATAAATAAATAACGAGCTCACCTGTAATAAATAATGAGTTCTCCATGTTATAATGTAAAAAAAAAATTACACAGTTAGTCACAGTGTGTCTAAATTCAACTCAAGACTGATATATGACTGAAATAAATTTACAAAGTAAACCACAATATTTTCTCTCTGTGTTGCTGAAATCTTTCCATTTTGTTGAATTGAAATGGCTTACAACTCCTGTGCTTGGATTAAAATACAAATTGATTACATGACTAAAGCTCTTTAGTCAGAAATAGATTTGAAGAATAATTGAGACTGTCATCCCAAGAGAAACTGCAGCTTCAGTGATTTCAGCAAATCCCCCAAACCGACGTGTTTACATTATAGTGACGCAGCCTCCTAGTGACTAGGAATCATGACTTGTCCGTCAGGAGCAAAGGTCATACCGCAAGTGTCAACACTTAAGTTAACAGCTAACTAGCTATAAGGTTAGGGTTAGGTTAAAAGACATGATTTGGTTTGAGTTACAATAACTACATTCTAGCATCTACCTGAAAAACTAGGGTCCTGGACTGGGTAAACCCCGCCCACTCTGCAGGAGATTTGATTTGCCCTGCAGCTTGGTCCGGAAACCTGAGAGCTATTTCACAAAACCAAGATAAGGGATTAAGCCTGGATTTCCCAGTTATCCTGGCTTAATTTAGTCTTGAATCAGTCTCACAAAACCAGAGGCACCTAAGTTACCATGGAGATTTATTCTTTATAGCTAGCCTGCTCCTGACTAGTCCAACAGCCAGGATTTATTCATCCTGGAGTATTTTCTGTTCACTCAGCAGTGGTTTTACCCTGTTATCAGCCTGCGTTAAAATACAACCTGTGCATTGTTGTTTATTTAAGTGCTATTATTACTTAAAGTTGGGCACATCATGTTTTATCATTGTTAATGTGACAGTCATTGTTACTGTTATACTGCTGTATGAAGATTTCTGTTCATATTGATGTTTGGTGAATATATTATGACATTTGTTGAGATAATTAGAAAAGGCTGATAAAGTTGCCAATTGTGTTTTTAAATTAAATCTGTTACTAAGGGCAATATATAAATTGCTGTGCATGTGTGTTTCTATAGTGCACCAATGCACCTTAAATTATTGTTGATTATTTTTTTGTATTCTTTAACAAATAAAGAATAAATAAATTGGCATTCTATACTAAATTCTAAACTGGGACTATAATTTCAGAGGATTGTACAATTATAAAAACATATCCTAAGTATAGTCTTAATTAATTGAACCAATAACTATATAGTGTAAACTACTGTACATTCATGTAACAACAGGGAGAGGACACCTCAATGGTTTTTGACCTTATATTTTGCTGGGGGGAAATAACTGATAAATATCACTCAGTTAAATTCAGTGTGTTATATTTATCACTTAATTATCTTTATAGTTTCTAGATTTGAGAATCCAATTTCCATATGTCTTTCTTTTATATGTCCATATATATGCATGAAAATTAAAAGCACATACTATGTAAAGAAGGAAACTAAAAAGAAAAGATGTTTTTTAAAACACGTAAGACAAAGCGTGAGACCAACCTCTACTGGGAAGATGCTGGTCTTCCAACCTTCCTGGGATGTTTCAGCTGCCAGGTTGGAATATTTGTTCTTTTTCTTCTCATAAGCCTCTTGATCTCCATCTTCCCATTGTACTGTTAATTCCACAAAATATGCCAGCCTTGTTCTTGCAGATCACAGTACCATGTCTGGCCGGAGTGTTGTAGCCACTATTTCTGGGGGAAACACAAGCTTCTTGTCAAGGTCCACTTTCAGTTTCTAATCCCGCGCGGACTGCAGGATGCTTGCATCCTTAGGTTTTGTGTGATGCTCTTGGCCAGCTGGTTTGTGAAATTGTCCTGTCCTGCTGATGTTTGTGGGGGGTTGTTTGTGGTGGTACGCTTCTGTTCCAGTAATGACGCCAGCCCTCTGAGTACTTGGTTATAGCGCCCTTGGATGAGACATGTAGTGCACCCGGATAGAATGTGCTTTTGGGATGCAGGTACTTGACACTGGGGACAGGTGGGATCTTCTCCATACCACACTTTCCAATTTTGTGGGGAGGGTAGCAGGTCGTATGTGGCTCTGATGACAAAACTCAGCCGCTCTCCCTCCATCTGCCAGATGTCACGCCAGCTGAGCTTTTTCTTCACCAGGCCCTCCCAGTTGGTCCATCTTCCCTGCTTGGCCATTAAGATGGCCTTGGCATGTCACTCTCCCTCCTCCTGTCTCCTGACTTCTTCTACCACTAGCTGTCTCTTCTGTACTGATGTTGCTTTGTGCCACAGAGGAGTTTTTGGGATGAGTCCGAACTCTGCCCTTCCCTGCTGTTGTCATGTTCCTTTAGAAATAAACAATGGACAACTAAAGTTTTTAAACTCTTCAGATGTAAAGTTATTCGCTGTCAAAGTGGCGCCAAATGAATGGCAGTTAATGGAATGCTAACGGCGGATGACTGCTTGGTAGCATTTAAATGGCGCCATATGAGCTATGCTTCATGGACGCTCGCTTACCCCCTTGACCACACACCACTGAAGCACAGCAACCTGTTGATATCACTACTTCACCTGGATCATTCTGATTGGTTGAAGGACTATCCAATTGCGAGTCATTTAAACTACAGTGGCTTGAGAAAATGTATACACCCATGCTAAAGTTGATTAAAAAGGTGAATAAAAAACATATTTGGTTTTATTTCAGTTAGCTTAATAGCTGGTTTGATTTGCATTGAGAGATGATCTTATGGAAAGTTCCCCATGCCAATCTCTAGGTATGGTGAAGGGTAGGTGATGAGATGGAGCTATTTTAATTCCAAAGGCCAAGGGAACTTAATCAGGAGGCACAGCATCCTGGACCCAAGAAATAACTGCCTGCTTCTATGGGAATTTAACACAGGGGTGTGTGTACTTATGATCCCTGTATTTTAGAAGAACATTTATTTATTTACAATACATTATTCATTCACAAAGAAAATTGGTGTCCTTAAAAGGTTGGATTTTCCTAAATCTTTTGAATAAAGGTATCAAGATCAATTTCCAAAAGATGTTTTTTATTCTTCTTTTTAATCAACTTTAGCATGGCTGTGTAAACTTTCTCAAGCCACTGTATGCCCGTTGGTCACGCCTTTTGTGCAGAGAAAATACAGAGCAGACGCTCCAGACCAATGCTCAATCTCAAATCTATTGAGTTTGGCTTGGTCTGGTGATAGCCAGACAGGGTCCGAAAAATGCAGTCCTGAATCTGCAGCTTCCTCTTGCAGGAACACACTACTCCTAGGATGTACCACACAGTGCCCACAATGTCATACTTAGACACTGGAGATCGCAGTTTGTTTTCCATTTTCTACCAGCAATCAATGTGGTTTTCTTGACCTAACCCATTAATTAATGTAACTATGACGATGATGATCTCCTAACCCAAACCATGATTTTTCTCTGACCCCCCATAAAGCAGATTACTACTATGTTTCCATCAATGATTTGTAACGATTTTGGAAGGCACTGGTGTTGATAGAAGCGTCAGATCTGAAAACACGTGTCGTTCTGGAGGACTAAGAGAGATGTGTACTCTTGCTTTGGGCAGAACAACAGAGGTAGGCCTACAGCAAAGATCTTTTTTTGTAGGCTTTGAGGATCAAAAACGTAAAGATGTGTATGGTTTGACCATAACAAAGATACATGCTTTTATCCAATTTTGATCAAGCTTAAAGGCTTGAAAAGCTTTCCTGCAACCTTCTTTGGTCAGTAAGCGCAAGTTCCAGTGGATTATATGAAACAAATGTCACGAACTTTGTGTATTTGCCAGTAAAAGAATCTTTTTTAAGCTGTAAGAGTCTGACAAAGTTTAGTTAACAGGGGGACAGGATTTGCAGAGAAGCCACGTGCAACATGACTTGGTGACACGGTGGTGTACACGCACGCACGCACGCAAGCATGCACACAAGCATGCACGCACGCACACGTTATGCATACACATTTCTAATAGAGAACTTCCAGAACATGAGAACAGGCATTGACAAAGCAATAAATGAACTTACAAGAGGGTAGTATTGCCGTTTTTCCACATTATGCTTCCTTTTGTTGACTAGAACAGCACAGTCTTACAGCACGAATGACAGATTTACTGCAACATGGAAATCTCTTCAGAAGTCATTGGTAGTGTATTTGTAAAAGGAGGCAGATGTAAAACATAGGTTATGGAAATTCACTGAGCTCATTTTGCTAAAAAGTTAATAATGGCTCTAATGACGAGGCTACTTATCACGTTTTGAAACGTTATCTTCACATTGTGTGCTCACTAACATGGGATTGAGCCGACATTTACAGAAGTGTCATTTATTTCGTGAAGAGTGTGAACTGTCCTTCTGCTGAAAACAATAGATTTTATAATTTCCCATAAACTCCAGATTACCAACACACATAGAAGGCTTGCTTATTTTCCACAACATTGACTAACTCTCTCTAGGGAAGTGGAGTAATGTCTGAGAAGATGTATATGTTAATGTGTAACGTTTCACCAAATGCACAAAGAGTGACCACGTTCCCATGGAAAATAATTAATTTTCCTCTTTGTGTTGAGTACAGAAAGGTAGACATGTTTAGCCTTGCTTGGCACAAAGAATCTCTATGATATCGGTTAAGTATGACCCTGTTGAACCCCTGACCAGCCCCGTGATCACAGCTGTGTGAGCAGGTTGTGGTATTAAACCAAAATTGCTCCCACTGTATTGATGTGAATAAGAAAACTGTTATTTTTATTTTTTAAAACTGTAATTTTGGACTAAATGTCATACACATGAATGCAAAGTAACTGCAGATGTAATGTTGCAGAGTTTAAAGCAGGGGTCTTCAACTTTTCTTAAGCAAAGGACCCCTAACTGAAAGAGAGATGGACACTACCACATACATATAAAACTGGGCCTTAAATACCATGTAAGGTGGCTTATGGCTTTTATAAATACCTTTTTAGTGCATAGAATACAAAATAATAATTGATGGCATGAATTTATAAATTGTGTTTTATTGTTAAACATACAGTGTATGTGGCACAGAGGATATTATAGTATTACTTAACTATATCCGTGGATGACTACCTTAGTGATTATCTTCTTACCTACAGGTCAGTAAGCCTGTTCATGTTTTTTTTTCACAAATAGGCTGTAATAGGATGGATTCATGTTAAGACGTTTTACATTTTGAAAACTTAAATTTGAGAATAAAAAAATTATTTTGATCTTATCACCTAAAAAGAAAGAAAGAAAGAAAGATAGAAAGAAAGAAAGAAAGAAAGAAAGAAAGAAAGAAAGAAAGAGAAAGAAAGAAAGCAACGCTTTATGTATTTAGCTGAAGACATTTTTGTTGATTTCATAGTAAAAATAAATGTTGACATTTAAAAGCCTACATTAAGAAAATGTCACAACGCTATTAGTTATTTAACATATATGCAGTACCTAATGTGTACATTCCAAGCCATGCTAGCAGTTATAATGATTAAAACCATAAGCTCAAAGGTTTCTTCACATGATGTCATTCAGGCTTTAGTCTGCTGATAGCTGTTCATTCTGTAATGGACTGCTCGCAGGTCCCACAGCAGACTGAGAAGCTCGGATCGCCTCTCTCTCTCTCTCTCTCTCTCTCTCTCTCTCTCTCTCTCCTTCTGTTTTTCAATTGGTCCTCTGTCGTCTTCTGCTGAGCGGAGGGGGAATCACTGAGTTTCCGATGCATTTGATACACGAAAGCCTTCAACCTCCCCAAGCACAAGCACCTCGATCCTGGAAGGTGGCTAGTGAACGGTGAAACGGAATACAACCGGGACAAACAAGAATCACTTTAATTAACGCGCTAGTTTGGTTTGTTTCGGAAAAAAAGTGGACAAACAAGAAACATTAGCTAGCCTGTATCATGTGAATACAACAAAAAGCGGACTAAAGATGAAGAGTGTAAAAGACGGCTCGTTAGACGGCGAAAACACTCGCTGATACGGAATAAAAGACATTTTTGTTCATGTGTTGACAGCTGCTTTTACTGTCCGAAAACAACCCGCAAAAGGAGCCGGGATTCCCTTTGTCTCCACGTGTAGATGAGCTCTGGAGAAGGTAAGTTAAACAAGGAGCTTTTCTTTTTAGGTTGTCGAATTAGATTTTTTTATTTTATTTTATTCGCTAGACAAGCTTGTGTTTTCATCCTCCACGTTAGTGAAGAAAAGGTATTAATGAAAATGGGGTTTTGGTGTGTGTGGACAAGATTTCTGATGGCTTTGTTTGGCTCCTGTCATCGTTAAGTTTACCCCTAACCCCATCATTTAACCCCAGGCGTCCCGCTTTCTTTTATTAAAATTGGCAGGCTGTATCCTATTAAAGGAATGGACTCTTGAACCCTACACATTACAATAATCCTGCCATATCCATACAGGCAAACCATGCACGCTTTTATTGCAATATTTATTGATTTTTTTTTTTAAATTATAAGTCTCATATGTCGACTTTAAAGTAGGCCTATTTTATGTCTTAAAATGAAAGCCATTAATGTGCCACTGGGTGGGTTACATAACATGTTACCTTTTTATTTGAATCTGATGTTGCAATAAGAATATAATTAGGTCTATTTGCTGGGCACTAAGAAATAACAGTGCACCTGCCTATCAGGAGATGTGCCATTGATTTAAGAGTTGGGGTCACATTTCCATCAGCAGTTTTGTCATTAATGTCATCCATAACTGCCTCAATACCTTGCAGGAAATTAGTCCCAGGAGGAGACACACTGGCCATGTGGAGGCTGCTGGATAGGTAAACAGTATTGAACCACTTTAAAAAATGTGCATTATCTTATTATTATCTGAGAGAGGTGCATCTATCAGAGCTCCAGCTACATTGGCTTGCTGTCCAGTTTCAACCCTTGAACCCTGTAATAATTCAACTTAATTGTCCAATTTTTCAAGAGGATTAAATTCCTATTCTATCACAATTTAGAGAACTGCCAAAAGGTCTGCCTGTCGCTGAGCTTGGCAACTTGATTTCCAGTATTACAGAGAACAGCAGACTCCCTGTTAAGCCATCTTTGGTCCTGTGTGACAGTTTCAGATCCTATGGCTTTGCCTTAGGCTATATCTGCTGAGGCGGTCTTGTATTATCACATAATTAGCTTTTTTAAATGTTTTGTCTCCAAATAAGAGTTTGTGTATTTAGATCATGAACTGAAATGCAGATTTGGTACAATGGGAATTCCTTGCAGGTTGGAGAGGCAATGTGGGGACTCCAAGATCCAAACCAGCAGGGTATTCTGCTTTGGGAAGAAAATGTGAACAAACAATAAATCTGCTTATGGGCTTGCTGGCAGCTGTGTTTCCTTTTTCCAGCAGCACTCTCTGTATTTGTCATTTCTGTCTTTTTCTTTGGTCACCCTCTATGTTTCTCACATAGCTGTGATTTTACACCTAACAGATGCCCTAATACTCTTTCCATGCGTTCCTGCTCGCCTTCTCTACTTTTAAATCCTCCAGCTTTTCTCACATGCCTTCAACGTCTTAATTCTTTCTTTGTCTCACTGTCATTCTCTCACTGGATGTAAGAACTGCTATGTGCCATTATTCCTACATACCAGTCGTTCCATCCTAAACCCTGGGTCAATCGATCTGTTGGCTTGCACTTCATGTTTACATGTGGAAACCCATTGATCTGTGAGCAGAGCTCTTAAGGCTGTGACACACTAAACCGATAGTTGGCTGTGGACAGTCTGGTGAGGTCAGTGACTCGAGTCTGTTTGGTGTGTTTCGTGCAGGCGTCCGTCGGAAGGGCCGTCATCCTCAATTTTGGCCAACTTGACATGCTCAGTCGCAAGGCGGGCACTGCCGGCAGTCGGACTCAGATGACCAATCTAATTGGTAGAGTGCTAACCCGGAAACGCGGAGCGAGACTAGTCTCAAAATCAGATGAAAATCTTTTAAACTGACCTTTGTCCATCTAAAATGAAGACAGATTCAAGGACTGCATGGCCTATTTCTCGCTTGAAATGTTTTCAGAAACATGTTTCGGTATTATAACTATTTTAATAAAATATGAGATCGTATTCTGAACAAGCCGCCATAATAGTATGGCTTTAAATTTCCAGAGAAGCCAGACCCACGTGACTCATTCGTCCAATCAGCTGCTGGTTATCATTTTTGGGCGACGGGGATGTATTACGTCTCATCGCTTTGGTGTGTTCCAATGCACTTTTTTGAACTCTGGAACACTGATCAATCCAACTGCCTTTTCTGCCGAGGGTCAGCCGTTTGTTTGGTGTGTCAGGGCTTTAGTGGAGAGGAACCAGTACGATCAGTCCCCAAACACATGAGCAATTACATTTACTATACTGACTGTCAAGATTTACTTGTTCTATTTCCAAATATTTGATTGGTGTGATTATAGGGTTGAAAGTGGTTACACTGACCCACTTTGAGATTGTAATTGAGCACTCTATGATGTGGCCACTTTTGATTGCATTAAAAGTGTGTGTGGTGTTAATGTGGTTTACCCACTGCTTATGCATGCACATTAAAACCTTATTGGTATTCATTACAGTAATCGTACATTCAGTAATTTAGCACTCAGCATACATACCAACCAATTTGCCTGCTTAGAATCATGTATTGTACATTCACCGATTATATGGTCACAACACCATCATTGCAATTCTGCAGAAATCTCATATAAAACAGATTTTCAGACACTGATGAAAACCTGCTCGAGCCTCCTTTCAGCTGCCATTCGGATATGTTTTATTCATTTTTTGATTATTTTAAAGAGAGAGGGGCCCACCAACTTACCTTTTTTGTAGTGTATAAAAGGGAAGAGAGACACTGGGGAAATAGCTCCAGCAGGATTTGACCTAGAGCAAGCCATTGCAGTACTGTAACTGCAGTGATGTTGTGATTATGTCTGGGCGCTACAATCTAGTTCCTACTGGAGCTAGCTGACCTATTCCTGTCATGAATCACGTTGTATACAGAAGATGGACAGCCAGAGCCAGAGTCAGTAAACCTCAGACACTACACTTTTTGAGCTCCCTTTTTTTTTATGAGATTTGAGTTGAAGAAGCGCATCAACGGGATGGATCCATGTCAGAACAAAGTATTTGTATGACTCAAGGGATCTTGAAATGCCCACACCTTTTGAACTGCTATTGTAACTACTGTAGGTGTTGGAGAATGTTAAGCTAATGTTGGAGGCCTGTAAAGAGATGACAGGAAGTAAGGGTAGAGAGAGATGAGGAAAGGCATGCAGCAAAGGTCCCCGGCTGGATGGGAACTTGTGACTTTGTGTTTGATGATCAACGCCTGAACATCTAAGCCAGCCTGGATGTATTCATTAAAATGTAGTGGTTAGAAATTTGAAGAGTCTAAACATCTGCTTTGTTTTTCAAGGTGGAAAATTCATAAGCAAAGAACAATGATGGCTTAGTTAGCGGTTAGTTTATCCATTCAGGTGTAGGAATAGTTTGTGGTGATGTGAGGAGCAAAGGAGAAGACTGTCAACAATTTATCGCACTTCCTACTCAATATGATCAGACTATAATGAAAAAAGTGAAATCGTGGGCTGCATTACTAGGTTATTTCCATATATTTTCCAGGGGGAGTTCTGGTCTTTTTGGTAACACCTTTATTCACACTCTTAACAATGTACGATTTCACACCTGGTAGCTGCACAGTATTGCGATATTGTACCCAATGAAAATGTCCTGATTGCATCTGTTCTTTATCAACAACACCTTGCTTCACAGCTGCACATTTTCACAACTTTTGAAGGTGTATATTTATGCTGTTGTTGTTATTGTTGAGGAATATGAGGAGGAACTGAATTTACACAAATTTAAGAGCCGCCCTGTCTTTAGAATGGCTACCACCCCTCCTTTTAATACATGTGATATTCGTCTCTGCCGATATTATGCTCATTTTCAGGTTCATGAATGTATTTAGATGTTGTACTAGAATAGGTTTATGTGGTTTAATTTTCAAAAAACACCATTTTTTTGTACTGCACATTGCTGCAGCTCCCCTCTGTTTTAGCTACAGAGTGAGGCATCTCACTTCTGTACCATCTTTGTTGGGAGTCACACATGCGCAGTAAGTACTGTTAGCTAGTCAGTTGCAGAGTATAAGGGCGTGCCACGCTAGGAGCTAAGTGAGCAAATATTCAAATGTTTTGTCCGATGACGTAGACGGTCCTGCCGATTTTGACCAGCTCACCCCGAGACTGAAGGCAGGATACGTTCAGAAACCCGTAGCTCACTCAAAACAGCATGGGTATTTTTTTTTCCAAGTTTACATGCATGTAAAAGCACCAGAGACACAAAATAACACCCCAAATCCCAGAAAAAGTGATTTATTTTTCATAATATGGGTCTTTTAAACACCATGTTTCACATCAGTTTTTTTCTTTCTGTCCAGTCCCTCCCCACATTCCCTTCCTGTCACTCAGGCATAACCGTCATCCTGTCATTTTAATTGTAATGTGGATTATTTGAATGTGCAACTCAATGTGAGGGGCTCAATTCTGTTGTCAGGTGAGATAATTATAGGTCACGTCAGTTTTTTAGGCCCTTGAAGATTACGGTGTGTGCATATTACATTTAGGTAGAGATTTAGGGTAGTTCAAACTGGTTTGTCTGCTGCCTTATATTTGTTGCTTTTTATGGTAGTTAATAGTTGTTGTTCTTCAAATGGTGCGAACGTGATTGAGGCAGGTCACTTTCCCTCTTTTGCCCAAGGAGATGTCATCCCCACATGCAGATGAAGAATAGACCTTCAGTCCTCCTGTTCTTGTAGCGTCCATTTATGAATCTCCAGATCCATCCAGCACTCATTACATCATATTCTCTGGGTATTTTTAAAGCATATGGATAATGCCCACAGCTCTATAGACCAAATAGAATTCATATATAATGGTGGATATGTAGGAGGAGCAGAGACAGCTGTGTGAGCATATGCATTAGTGTGAGCCTAAAGTATGAGACTTGTTGGTCGTCAGCCAACTATAATTACAACAGTGACAGCACATTTTAATGATAATTGGGTTTTTGTTGTCAAATACAGAGTGGAAAGAAGTATTCCCGTTTATCATGAACTGGTCAATTTTATATATAATTATATCTGGGAATTTACTATTTTTATAATCTGTGATTAAAGGTGTGCTGCTTGCATGCTTAGAATCAAGACTTGCAGTGCATATGCAGTATGTTCTAAGACATTATTTGTCAGGTGCAACGGGAAGGTTACAGAGTCTACCGAGCTGAGATAAACATATCTCAACTGATTGGAGGGCTTGATTGCAAATGATGGTGCATGAAATGACAAATCAGCCACAGGTGTTTGAATTCTGCTTGTGTATGGCTCCTAACCATGGCTCCTCAACAACAAAGTACTTGTACGTTTTAGAAATAGGCCCACCACAAGGACCAGTAGCAAATCAGCAGATGCAGTTTGGTCAGTTGTTGCCTTACAAGCTGAAATCTAAGTTTTTTGTTGACCTTAGAAAAAGTTATTCAGAAAAATGTCACCTCAAGGTCCCTATAGGGGCAGTTCTAGTGATTTTGATCAAATCATATGTCCTAAGATGCAGCTGTTAGATGCTTGCTTTAATACCCTACCCAAATTCTCCTTACTAGCCCGTGCACTGTTATGTTATTTGAGGTGACAAACTGGTTTTTTTTTTCCGCATCCGGTATTGATAAAGGCTGCATCATTTGGAGGAAATATTAAATTGTGATTTAATACTGCAATTGCAATATAATGGTATCGTTAGTTTACTTAGTTTTTCAGTGTCGCACGACAAAGCAAAAACAAGAAGCATGGACGAGTTTGAAGGCAGCCGGATGCCAGGACTACCAGAGTGACTGCAAGTCTCTTGTAAACTTACTGGGTTAAGATGAGTTTTCTTATGGTGAATGAAAGGCTTGATCCGATTGAATCGTGAAAACATTCTGAAGTATTCAAAGTGCTTCTCTTCTTCCCTTTGCCATTGTTTACCTTTTCTTTCTTCTTCTAGTCTGTAGAAATAGCAAAGTCAGTAGCCTTTCCTCGGTTGCGCCACCTCTGTTCAGGAGTATAAATTGTTACGGCGCTCTCATGATGTCACACTGTTATGCGACAGGTTGGGAACGGCAAGTATACTGGATCTCTGAAGCTTTGCTTGTATTCGAACATGACACCGTGGCGCCAGCCTCCCTATATAGCGTGTGTGCGCTACAAGTATGCACACAAGATGTTTATGCTCAATACATTGTTTTTTGCAGTGTTCTCTGAAACACCAGAGGGCCTAGAAAAAATAATCTGTGAATAAGCAAGAAGTAGTAGAGACAAAGAAAGTGGAAGTAAAGGAAAACGGGCTGCCTGGCAACAGTAGCACATCCATGACAATGACCGACGTACCACGAAACATTACATCTATCTACTCTAATCATTTACGTGACTGTCATTAATCTTCAAATCCAAACTACTGTCTGCCTGTAACACTGTTGAGAACACTCTTTCCATGAAGCTGTTTTTTATCTCTCTCTCTCGGACCACTTGTTTAAGGCTGAGGTGCACGACCACAACAACTTGCGAAGCCTTGGTGCTGGAAACGTCATTTGTAGTGACGTCATTTCATGGCTCGTGCACTTAACACTTGACTGTAGTGGTGGAAGAAGTATTCAGCTCAATTACTTGAGTAAAACTACTATTACCACACTGTTAAAATACTCTGTTACAAGTAAAAGTCCTGCATTGAAATTGTTACTCAAGTAACAGTATGTTAGTATCATCAGAAAAATGTACTTAAAGTATTAAAAGGCAAGGCAAGGCAGCTTTATTTATATAGCACATTTCAGCAACAGGGCAATTCAAAGTGCTTTACACAAAAACAGTTAAAAGAAAGTAAAACCGATATATATATATATATATATATATATATAAAAACAAATAAAACACAAGAATAAAAGTTACAGTGCAGTATAAAAGAAAGAAATGAACATAATTTAAAGAAAGGCAACATCGAAAAGAAAGGTCTTCAGCATTGATTTAAAAGAACTGAGAGTAGCAGCAGACCTGCAGGTTTCTGGGAGTTTATTCCAGATATGAGGAGCATAGAAACTGAACGCTGCTTCCCCCTGTTTAGTTCTGACTCTAGGAACAGACAGTAGACCTGCCCCAGATGACCTTAGAGGTCTGGGGGGGTCATAGTGTACTAGCAGATCAGAAATGTATTTTGGCCCTAAACCGTTTAGTGATTTATAAACTAGCAAAAGAACTTTGAAATCAATTCTTTGGGGCACAGGAAGCCAGTGTAAGGACTTCAGAACTGGAGTGATGTGATCCAGTTTCTTGGTCTTAGTGAGGACTCGAGCAGCAGCGTTCTGAATCAGCTGCAGCTGTCTGATTGATTTTTTAGGAGACCTGTAAAGACCCCGTTACAGTAGTCAAGTCTACTGAAGATGAAAGCATGGACAAGTTTTTCCAAATCCTGTTGACACATAAGTCCTTTAACCCTTGATATATTCTTAAGGTGATAATAGGCTGACTTTGTAATTGTCTTTATATGGCTGTTAAATTTCAGGTCAGAGTCCATGATTACACCAAGATTTCTGGCTTTGTCTGTTGTTTTTAACATTGTTGTTTGAAGCTGAGCGCGAACTTTTAATCTTTCCTCTTTGCTCCAAAACAACCACCTCAGTTTTTCCCTCATTTAATTTCAGAAAGTTTTGGCACATCCAGCCGTTAATTTGTTCAATACACTTAGTCAGTTTTTGTATTGGACTATAGTCCCCTGGCGATAAGGTTATGTAAATTTGTGTGTCATCCGCATAACTATGGTAACTTATTTTGTTGTTTTCCATAATCTGAGCCAGTGGAAGCATGTAGATGTTAAACAGAAGAGGCCCCAGAATGGAGCCTTGGGGAACTCCACACGTCATATTTGTACGCTCAGATGTATAATTACCTATTGACACAAAGTAATCCCTATTCTGTAAGTAGGATTCAAACCAGTTTAGTACTGAGCCAGAAAGACCAACCCAGTTTTCCAATCGGTCTAGTAATATGTCGTCGATCCGTCAAATGCAGCACTGAGATCAAGTAATACTAAGACTGAAATTTTGCCATTATCTGTGTTAAGGTGGATGTCATTAAAGACCTTAACGAGCCGCCTCAGTGCTGTGGTGTGGTCAAGCCCGAGAAAGGTCAAAGCTGTTGTTTAGTGACAAGAAATAATTGAGTTGTTGAAAACTGCTTTTTCAATGATTTTACTTAAGAACGGAAGGTTTGATATTGGCCTATAGTTGCTCATTAGGGATGTGTCTAGATTTCTTTTTTAAGAGTGGCTTGATTACTGCAGTTTTCAAGGCCTGTGGAAAGATTCCTGAAAGAAGAGATGTGTTCACAATCTGTAGAAGATCAGAAGACAAACAATTCAAGATTTTTGAAAACACCCGTTGGTAGAATATCAAGGCAACAGGAGGAAGTTTTCAGATGTTGTATAATGTCCTCCAGGTTTTTATGGTTGATATGAAACTCAGTCATATTGGAACTAGTTCTGCTTGAACACTGTGACAACACACATCCTGTACTTGATATGGAGGCACTAACTGTTTGTCTAATTTGAATTTTCTTTGAAGAAGGAGGCAAAGTCATTGCAGGCCTTGGAAGATAAAAGTTATGCTACTGGTACTGGAGGGTTTGTTAATCATCGACAAAGCAACAAAGCACGTGAATTATATGTTTCTAGAGATAATATCAGAGAAGAAGGACCGCCTTGCATTCCTCAGTTCCAAATTATAAATGCGAAGTCTCTCTTTATAGGTGTTATAATGGACCAGGAGATTTGTTTTTCGCCACCTTCGCTCAGCTTTTCGACACTCTCTTTTTCTGTTCTCACCAGTGGGACATTTCTCCATGGAGACCTTTTCTTACAGAGACAACTTTGACCTTAGTGGGAGCAATGGCATCAATAACATTTGTAATTTTACAGTTGAAATGATCTACAAGCTCAGTGACTGAGAGCCCAGGGGGCGGGTGCGGCGGAGAAAAGCTGAGTAAATTTTTCACTGGTGTTTTCAGTGATATACCGTTTCTGATTATCTTTGTTTGGACACTTTTGGGCACAGAGATAGAGCCGTTAAAGAAAACACAGGAATGATCAGACAGAGCAACGTCAGTCACCACAACCTTGGAAATGTTCAGACCCTTGGAGACAATCAAGTCCAGAGTGTGCCCCTTATTGTGCGGCTCTGTCACATGCTGAGTCAGTCCATAGTTCTCAAAAACACAACACAGTTCTTTGGTCCCCCTGTCCTGGGGTTGTCAACATGAATGTTAAAATCACCCACAATGATTACACAATCAAAGTTAATGCAGATTATAGACAGCAGTTCAGTGAAGTCATCAATAAAGGTTGCACAATATTTAGGTGGCCTATAGATATTTAGAAATATTGCTTGAGGGGACGATCTCAACTGTAGAACCACATATTCAAAAGAAGCAAAATTTCCATAACATATTTGCGTACAGTGGAATGAGTCATTAAACAAAATGGCAACTCCACCTCCTTTCTTATTCACTCTATTCTCGCTCATAAAACTGAAGTTAGGGGGAGCTGACTCGATGAGAACAGCAGCGCTGTTATTATGGTCTAACCAGGTCTCAGTTAAAAACATAAAATCTAGATTGTGATTAATAATAAAATCATTAATTAAAAAGGATTTTCCTGCCAAAGACCTGATGTTTAGTAAAGCTAGTGTTAGTGTGTTCTCATTTTTTGTAACAGGCTGTGGCTGACGAGGAATGGATGCTAAATTTGCTAAGTTTGCAGTTAAGTGCTTATTCACCATCATTTTTCTATTGCCTATCACAACATAAATTGAGGAAGAATTGAAAACACAGGGCCCGGGCTTGTCTTTGAAAAAGTCATGAGTGTCACTAGTCCTGGAGCCTAGGCCCGGCACATATCAGTTTTTGCTTGCTGGATTTTGCACACAAGCGTCCTTAACGGGCAGAGGTGCCTGTTTTACTTTTGTCCGGGTTGAGTCATGGGTGAAGGAAGGGGGGTAAATTTGGTTCCAACATCTACCAGCTGCTTCATCTGGTCAGTGAACTCCAACATGTGGGTAGGGGAAAGAGGGGAAAGAGTGCGTGGAGATAGCGATGGCTCCTCAAGGGATTCGGGGCTGGTAGGGGGGTTTGAGGGGTGCTGGACGGGTGAAAAGGAGAGTTGGGGTTCCGTATCTCTGCTGTCTGGTCTCCCACGGTCAAATCTGTGCACAGGTGGGGGCTGTGGTGAATCACTGCCAAACTTTGTTTTATTTTCCTCTTGTTTAGATTGGTCTGGTCTTGTGTCCTTGACGGGGGGAGCAGTGTAGCGCAGAAAGTAAAGTAGGTTAGAGGTGAACAGCTTTACTCCTGGCCTGTTAAGGAAAAGTCCATCTGCTTTAAAAAGATGTAAGCGCTCCCAGAAAATGTTAAAATTGTCAATGAACTGCAGAGAATGGACAATACATTGAGTTGACAGCCATTTGTTTAGTGCCAACAGTCGGCTAAATCTCTCAGCTCCTCTTCTCACTGGCGGTATAGGCCCACTGATAAACACATCTGCGTTTAAGGAACTGACTTGGTTTAGCAGATCCATAAAGTCCAGTTTCTGCAATTCAGACTGTTGCTTTACAACATCATGACCCTATATGCAGTATAATGTTCTTCACAGTTGGGTGCTCTGCCATGATATCTGGGATTCTTTGGATCAAGTCAGACACCGTGTCTTTGGGAAAACAGAGTATTTTGGTGTTTTTACTGTTTTTTAAATCTTTTACAGCAGAGTCACCCACAATCAGGGTTTGAGGCCCAGTTGTTAGCTTTTTACTTTTTGAATTGCTCTTGGTCCTTACCCTGCTGTGTGGCGATGAGTTGCAATCCCGGTCATCAGATGGCTGTCCATCGTCCAGCAGCAGAGGAGCATATCTGTTATCTTGTTGCAAACAAAGTTGTTGGGGAGGCATTTTGTTGCTTATTTTCCTTTTGCAGCTGTCCACGGCTGTGTCCGACTAGGTACAGGGGTTGAAGAGGCGCTCTGCTGGGATGATAATGCAGGCCAGCCGGTCATATCACAGATCTCAGGGCGCTGTGCCCTGCCCGTTAGTCGTCCTCCCATTTCCCAGGAAAATGATTTACTCTTAGGCTTGCACCAGCCGAGTTCCAGGGAGGACTACCACTTGTTGATTTATTACCCGTTCCACTGCCCTCCTGTTTCTTTGTAGTCTTCTTGGTGCTAATTAGCCGTGTGTTAGCATGCTTTTGTCCATTGTTTTGGGTCCATGGTAAAGTGGTGTCATTTCCACAAGATCTGTTCACTTCCACGTTCACTTCTAATAGGTGAACCTTGGTTTCCAGAAGTGCAATCTTCTGAAGGAGTTTGTAGTAGTCATCCACGGAAAAAGGAGGCATCTTGCTGCTAATTAGCTTTAGCTGCAGTCACTGTAGGACAGGCTTGAGCTATTGGTAGGCCACGCTCAGGCAGAAAAATTTTAAAATATGGCAATAGCCTACTATGGCTACCAAAAATGTATAGTCCAATGATTTATAAATATCCAAGAGCCGTTGCTCATAGTTTCTCTCAGAGGAAAAGCAAGATTATCAGCAAAAATATGCAAGCAGAGGCAGGAGCAAGCAGCAAAGCGTCTGCACTGTAAGAAGCAGGAAGCAAGTCATCAAAGTACTCAATGCAGAAAAATCCTTACATTTTAGAATTTGGAAATGATCCAAACAGTTCTGTCTATCAACTAAGTTTTTTAAATTATCTAATTATTTCAACTTGTAGGCTGATATATTGTTTGGTAGTTTAATTTGTAATAATATATCATATTTTGTAACTAAAGTTGTCAGATTAATGTAGTGGAGTTCAAAGTACAATATTTCTCTCTGAAATGTAGTGGAGTAGAAGTAGAAATTGCTTGACTGGTCATATCTTTGTGGACGTTGTTACGAGGGGAGCGCTTAATACATCCATGGGGTAGCGTAATTCAGACGCCTGATTCCACGTATTCAACACACAACCCTAAATCAGGCATTAGTGAGAGCGAGTACGGCAGGCAACGAGTGACGTCAATGCCTGAGTAGTGACACAAGAGAAGAGAGAATTGCAGGTGCGACTCTTAGTATTGTGGCTGTTTGAGGAAAAAGTGAGAGGAAAAGAGACAACAAAGACAATGTAAAGTGAGTTAACAGTAGGGCTGTAATGATATGCAATATAAAAAAAAATGAATTCGCGAAACTCAGATCCATGAACCTGTGTCGCAGAGTGAGAAGGCAGAATTGCGACACACCCCTTCCAACTCCCAGAGTTATCCTTCCCGTCCAGATCCAGTGCTACCACATCTTTAAATTACTATTAGTATTAGTCCTTTTGGTGCCTTATCCCGCTTTTGTCGGGTACATTTAGCTTACTGTAAAGATGGCTAAAAGCGAAGGGGGATGGGACACTGGTAACACAAAAAGCAAAGGGTAGGGGGACACCGGTAATGCTAACAGAGGTGTAACGTTATGAATCGCCACTCGGGTGCCTGGGTCTGTTTCCCGATGGTTCAGTAAACTGCCGTTAGCATCCTTAGCACCAGACTGAGGCAGAAGACAGAGGTGTGCTAGCTAGTTAAATTACCATTAGATTAGTCGTCAATCTATACAGTTAAAATTACTGGTGAATTAGTGGGTTAGCCCAGAGTTGTGAACCGTGGTCAAAACTATCATACTAAAAAATAACTGAGCATGTTGAACAATGTCATAATCTTATGTTACCCACCAAGAATTAGCTAACGTTATAGACGTAGCATTAGCTACTTTCTTGTCAACCAGCACCTTTACAGTAGGCACCAAAGCACTTTTCTTCTTTTCCTACAGGTTGGAAGTGGAATTGTCCATTACTGTTACCATTATTCTTATCTTTCATTCGAACGAGTTAATGAACCACTGAAAAGATTTTGGAAACATTATTTCCATATATTGTATCTTGAAATTGATCAGTATCAATAAATAAGGTCTTTGTTGTATTACTATGTTGCAAAGTGGCATGTAATAAATGACAAAAGGATGTCATGTGGCAGAAAAAAAAGTGTATATCAATGTATCAGCCTTAGTTAACAGTAAACACCAAGCCATGGTTAAGACACAGTGGCTTCATTATTTTTGTTAATACTGTCTGGGAAGTGAACATGGACTCACACAGTGTCACGCACACAGCACACCTTTTCTTTACTCAAATCGCACAATTGTTTTTGGTTATGCAATCACACAGAGTGGCATCACAATTGCGATTAGATTAATCGTGCAGCCCTAGGATTTATAGATCTTTTGTCTATATTTTCTTCTCTGCTCCTCCCTGTGTCTCTCCTTGACTCAGACTATTTATAAATATAAACCACCGTGAGTAATCGTGGTTACTAATTTAATAAACAAAGGGATCCTTCTCCCTCCTCTCACTTACTGAATCTGAAAGAGTATTACCTTCCCAAAGCTTGAGCTGACAGAGATGAAGAGATGAGCTAGATAATTGAGAGTAATTAACACACCAAGCAGTCAGCTCATGTGAGAGCTAAAACTGATGAGGTGATTGAGAGATAGGATTGGAATTGGTTTTCTGTGCGAGAGACACTGGTGAGTAACACAATGCAATTACCCGTTGGTTGAACACAGATTATTCACATCAAATATTAAGCACTGCCTTTTTAAAATGTAGTTTTGCTATAAAGTGTAGGCAGCAACAAAGCACGTAAATCTACACTGAAAACAACAGAACAAACAGATTGATTATAAAACTAGGTCCGCATTCATCTTCACTGGAACCTTTCCCAATTTTTTTTAATATGACCTCTTTTTATGTACCGCTCCTCACATCTCTGTAGGAGATTGGATTGTTACATTTATACTAGGTGCATCTGCACTCTGTTTGCTCTTTCCAATAAAGTATAATGCCCGAAAAATACAATCTAAGGTACTTATGGCTTCATCTTGTTCTTGCTTGGCACATTTTGTTAACCGTTTAAAATGTTGGCAGGAAAACCCCTAACTAAAACTGTTTTTAAAATAATTATTACAATTAAAATAATGCATTGCCAAAAAAAAGAAAAGAAAAAAAATGATAAAATATAATGATAAAATATCATGATAAAATAAAAACATAATTTATGAAAATACACCATTTTGAGATGTCTGATCAAAACAGCCAGTGGTGATTGATATTCCATAGATTGCACACACAAAATATTTAGGAAAATGCAGCCTTGTATTTGTGCTAATAACGGACCACAATAGAAATAAGCCCCTGGGCTTTGTTTTATTTTTTAATGTATGGTGCAAATCTGTATCATATATATATATATATATATATACAGGTAAAAGCCAGTAAATTAGAATATTTTGAAAAAATTGATCTATTTCAGTAATTGCATTCAAAAGGTGTAACTTGTACATTATATTTATTCATTGCACACATACTGATGCATTCAAATGTTTATTTCATTTAATTTTGATGATTTGCAGTGGCAACAAATGAAAATCCAAAATTCCGTGTGTCACAAAATTAGAATATTGTGTAAGGGTTAAATTTTGAAGACACCTGGTGCCACAAAGTAATCAGCTGATTAACTCAAAACACCTGCAAAGGGCTTTAAATGGTCTCTCAGTCCAGTTCTGAAGCCTACACAAACATGGGGAAGACTTCAGATTTGACAGCTGTCCAAAAGGCGACCATCGACACATTGCACAAGGAGGGAAAGACACAAAGGTTATTGCTGAAGAGGCTGGCTGTTCTCAGAGCTCTGTGTCCAAACACATTAATAGAGAGGCAAAGGGAAGGAAAACTGTGGTCAGAAAAAGTGTAGGCTGTAAAAGATGTGGGGAGATTCACAAGGAGTGGACAGCTGCTGGAGTCAGTGCTTCAAGATCCACCACCAAGAGACGCTTGAAAGACATGGGTTTCAACTGCCGCATACCTCGTGTCAAGCCACTGTTGACCAAGAAACAGCGCGAAAGCGTCTCACCTGGGCTAAGGAAAAAAAGAGCTGGACTGCTGCTAAGTGGTCCAAAGTCATGTTTTCTGACGAAAGCAAATTTTGCATTTCCTTTGGAAATCGAGGTCCCAGAGTCTGGAGGAAGACAGGAGAGGCACAGGATCCACGTTGCCTGAAGTCTAGTGTAAAGTTTCCACCATCAGTGATGGTTTGGGGTGCCATGTCATCTGCTGGTGTCGGTCCACTCTGTTTCCTGAGATCCAGGGTCAACGCAGCCGTCTACCAGCAAGTTTTAGAGCACTTCATGCTTCCTGCTGCTGACCTGCTCTATGGAGATGGAGATTTCAGGTTCCAACAGGACTTGGCGCCTGCACACAGCGCAAAATCTACCCGTGCCTGGTTTACGGACCATGGTATTTCTGTTCTAAATTGGCCAGCCAACTCCCTGACCTTAGCCCCATAGAAAATCTGTGGGGTATTGTGAAAAGGAAGATGCAGAATGCCAGACCCAAAAACGCAGAAGAGTTGAAGGCCACTATCAGAGCAACCTGGGCTCTCATAACACCTGAGCAGTGCCAGAAACTCATAGACTCCATGCCACGCCGCATTAATGCAGTAATTGAGGCAAAAGGAGCTCCAACCAAGTATTGAGTATTGTACATGCTCATATTTTTCATTTTCATACTTTTCAGTTGGCCAACATTTCTAAAACTCCTTTTTGTATTAGCCTTAAGTAATATTCTAATTTTGTGACACACGGAATTTTGGATTTTCATTTGTTGCCACTTCAAATCATCAAAATTAAATGAAATAAACATTTGAATGCATCAGTCTGTGTGCAATGAATAAATATAATGTACAAGTTACACCTTTGAATGCAATTACTGAAATAAATCATGTTTTTCAAAATATTCTAATTTACTGGCTTTACATATATATATATATATATATATATATATATATATATATATATATATATATATATATATATATATATATCCCCTCTCACCCCTTGTGGGGTGGTATGTGTCATCCTCAAGCTCGGGTCCTCTACCAGAGGCCTGGGAGTTTGAGGGTTCTGCGCAGTATCTTAGCTGTTCCTAGGACTGCACTCTTCTGGACAGAGACCTCTGATGTTTTACCTGGAATCTGCTGTAGCCACTCTCCCAGTTTGGGGGTCACAGCCCCCAGTGCTCCGATTACCACCGGCACCACTGTTGCTCTTACTTTCCACATCTTTTCTAGCTCCTCTTTCAGCCCTTGGTATTTCTCAAGCTTCTCGTGTTCCTTCTTCTTGATGTTGCTGTCGCTTGGGATCGCCACATCTATCACTACTGCCTTCTTCTGCTGTTTGTCGATCAACACAATGTCTGGTTGGTTAGCCATCACCAGTTTGTCAGTCTGGATCTTGAAGTCCCACAGGATCTTAGCTCGGTCGTTCTCGACTACCTTAGGAGGTGTCTTCCATTTTGACCTTGGGACTTCCAGCCCATACTGTGGCAGATGTTCCTGTACACTATGACAGCTACCTGGTTATGGCGTTCCATGTACGCTCTTCCTGCCTGCATCTTACACCCTGCTGTTATGTGCTGTACTGTCTCAGGGGCATCCTTGCACAGTCTGCACCTGGGGTCCTGCCTGGTGTGGTAGATCCCAGCCTCTATTGATCTTGTACTGAGTGCCTGCTCTTGTGCTGCCATGATTAGTGCCTCTGTGCTGTCCTTCAGTCCAGCCTTTTCCAGCCACTGGTAGGATTTCTTGATATCAGCCACTTCTTCTATTTGTCTGTGGTACACGCCGGCAGCGGCTTGTCCCTCCATGATGGTTCTTCATCTTCCTTGTCCTCACCTTCGGGTTTCTGCTGCC